>OX421252.1:0-257500 GCA_949125135.1 Alcis repandata
ACAAAATAATTTTAGAGACTCTTAGAATTTGACTGAATATTGAGTGTGGCACGTCGCTGTGTCCGGCTCGACGTCCGCTCGAAGATCCTGAAACAAAAAAGTACACGGTTAATACAATTTTTTGGAATTAACATCATTTTTCTTTTTTTCAAAATTTACAAACTTTGAAAAATCGCAGCGTCTTCAAAATTTAATTTAGAATTTTTATTGTATTTTATTCGTGCTCAGTAGACTTGCGCGCGTCGCGCTGCATACCTAGATTCCTATTTTTGTTAAATTTTTTCTTTTCATACATCATCTCCAGTACTTTGCAAACACCGAGTTAACGAGGTACGGCGTATTTTCGTATACAAAATAATTTTAGAGACTCTTAGAATTTGACTGAATATTGAGTGTGGCACGTCGCTGTGTCCGGCTCGACGTCCGCTCGAAGATCCTGAAACAAAAAAGTACACGGTTAATACAATTTTTTGGAATTAACATCATTTTTCTTTTTTTCAAAATTTACAAACTTTGAAAAATCGCAGCGTCTTCAAAATTTAATTTAGAATTTTTATTGTATTTTATTCGTGCTCAGTAGACTTGCGCGCGTCGCGCTGCATACCTAGATTCCTATTTTGTTAAATTTTTTCTTTTCATACATCATCTCCAGTACTTTGCAAACACCGAGTTAACGAGGTACGGCGTATTTTCGTATACAAAATAATTTTAGAGACTCTTAGAATTTGACTGAATATTGAGTGTGGCACGTCGCTGTGTCCGGCTCGACGTCCGCTCGAAGATCCTGAAACAAAAAAGTACACGGTTAATACAATTTTTTGGAATTAACATCATTTTTCTTTTTTTCAAAATTTACAAACTTTGAAAAATCGCAGCGTCTTCAAAATTTAATTTAGAATTTTTATTGTATTTTATTCGTGCTCAGTAGACTTGCGCGCGTCGCGCTGCATACCTAGATTCCTATTTTTGTTAAATTTTTTCTTTTCATACATCATCTCCAGTACTTTGCAAACACCGAGTTAACGAGGTACGGCGTATTTTCGTATACAAAATAATTTTAGAGACTCTTAGAATTTGACTGAATATTGAGTGTGGCACGTCGCTGTGTCCGGCTCGACGTCCGCTCGAAGATCCTGAAACAAAAAAGTACACGGTTAATACAATTTTTTGGAATTAACATCATTTTTCTTTTTTTCAAAATTTACAAACTTTGAAAAATCGCAGCGTCTTCAAAATTTAATTTAGAATTTTTATTGTATTTTATTCGTGCTCAGTAGACTTGCGCGCGTCGCGCTGCATACCTAGATTCCTATTTTTGTTAAATTTTTTCTTTTCATACATCATCTCCAGTACTTTGCAAACACCGAGTTAACGAGGTACGGCGTATTTTCGTATACAAAATAATTTTAGAGACTCTTAGAATTTGACTGAATATTGAGTGTGGCACGTCGCTGTGTCCGGCTCGACGTCCGCTCGAAGATCCTGAAACAAAAAAGTACACGGTTAATACAATTTTTTGGAATTAACATCATTTTTCTTTTTTTCAAAATTTACAAACTTTGAAAAATCGCAGCGTCTTCAAAATTTAATTTAGAATTTTTATTGTATTTTATTCGTGCTCAGTAGACTTGCGCGCGTCGCGCTGCATACCTAGATTCCTATTTTTGTTAAATTTTTTCTTTTCATACATCATCTCCAGTACTTTGCAAACACCGAGTTAACGAGGTACGGCGTATTTTCGTATACAAAATAATTTTAGAGACTCTTAGAATTTGACTGAATATTGAGTGTGGCACGTCGCTGTGTCCGGCTCGACGTCCGCTCGAAGATCCTGAAACAAAAAAGTACACGGTTAATACAATTTTTTGGAATTAACATCATTTTTCTTTTTTTCAAAATTTACAAACTTTGAAAAATCGCAGCGTCTTCAAAATTTAATTTAGAATTTTTATTGTATTTTATTCGTGCTCAGTAGACTTGCGCGCGTCGCGCTGCATACCTAGATTCCTATTTTTGTTAAATTTTTTCTTTTCATACATCATCTCCAGTACTTTGCAAACACCGAGTTAACGAGGTACGGCGTATTTTCGTATACAAAATAATTTTAGAGACTCTTAGAATTTGACTGAATATTGAGTGTGGCACGTCGCTGTGTCCGGCTCGACGTCCGCTCGAAGATCCTGAAACAAAAAAGTACACGGTTAATACAATTTTTTGGAATTAACATCATTTTTCTTTTTTTCAAAATTTACAAACTTTGAAAAATCGCAGCGTCTTCAAAATTTAATTTAGAATTTTTATTGTATTTTATTCGTGCTCAGTAGACTTGCGCGCGTCGCGCTGCATACCTAGATTCCTATTTTTGTTAAATTTTTTCTTTTCATACATCATCTCCAGTACTTTGCAAACACCGAGTTAACGAGGTACGGCGTATTTTCGTATACAAAATAATTTTAGAGACTCTTAGAATTTGACTGAATATTGAGTGTGGCACGTCGCTGTGTCCGGCTCGACGTCCGCTCGAAGATCCTGAAACAAAAAAGTACACGGTTAATACAATTTTTTGGAATTAACATCATTTTTCTTTTTTTCAAAATTTACAAACTTTGAAAAATCGCAGCGTCTTCAAAATTTAATTTAGAATTTTTATTGTATTTTATTCGTGCTCAGTAGACTTGCGCGCGTCGCGCTGCATACCTAGATTCCTATTTTTGTTAAATTTTTTCTTTTCATACATCATCTCCAGTACTTTGCAAACACCGAGTTAACGAGGTACGGCGTATTTTCGTATACAAAATAATTTTAGAGACTCTTAGAATTTGACTGAATATTGAGTGTGGCACGTCGCTGTGTCCGGCTCGACGTCCGCTCGAAGATCCTGAAACAAAAAAGTACACGGTTAATACAATTTTTTGGAATTAACATCATTTTTCTTTTTTTCAAAATTTACAAACTTTGAAAAATCGCAGCGTCTTCAAAATTTAATTTAGAATTTTTATTGTATTTTATTCGTGCTCAGTAGACTTGCGCGCGTCGCGCTGCATACCTAGATTCCTATTTTTGTTAAATTTTTTCTTTTCATACATCATCTCCAGTACTTTGCAAACACCGAGTTAACGAGGTACGGCGTATTTTCGTATACAAAATAATTTTAGAGACTCTTAGAATTTGACTGAATATTGAGTGTGGCACGTCGCTGTGTCCGGCTCGACGTCCGCTCGAAGATCCTGAAACAAAAAAGTACACGGTTAATACAATTTTTTGGAATTAACATCATTTTTCTTTTTTTCAAAATTTACAAACTTTGAAAAATCGCAGCGTCTTCAAAATTTAATTTAGAATTTTTATTGTATTTTATTCGTGCTCAGTAGACTTGCGCGCGTCGCGCTGCATACCTAGATTCCTATTTTTGTTAAATTTTTTCTTTTCATACATCATCTCCAGTACTTTGCAAACACCGAGTTAACGAGGTACGGCGTATTTTCGTATACAAAATAATTTTAGAGACTCTTAGAATTTGACTGAATATTGAGTGTGGCACGTCGCTGTGTCCGGCTCGACGTCCGCTCGAAGATCCTGAAACAAAAAAGTACACGGTTAATACAATTTTTTGGAATTAACATCATTTTTCTTTTTTTCAAAATTTACAAACTTTGAAAAATCGCAGCGTCTTCAAAATTTAATTTAGAATTTTTATTGTATTTTATTCGTGCTCAGTAGACTTGCGCGCGTCGCGCTGCATACCTAGATTCCTATTTTTGTTAAATTTTTTCTTTTCATACATCATCTCCAGTACTTTGCAAACACCGAGTTAACGAGGTACGGCGTATTTTCGTATACAAAATAATTTTAGAGACTCTTAGAATTTGACTGAATATTGAGTGTGGCACGTCGCTGTGTCCGGCTCGACGTCCGCTCGAAGATCCTGAAACAAAAAAGTACACGGTTAATACAATTTTTTGGAATTAACATCATTTTTCTTTTTTTCAAAATTTACAAACTTTGAAAAATCGCAGCGTCTTCAAAATTTAATTTAGAATTTTTATTGTATTTTATTCGTGCTCAGTAGACTTGCGCGCGTCGCGCTGCATACCTAGATTCCTATTTTTGTTAAATTTTTTCTTTTCATACATCATCTCCAGTACTTTGCAAACACCGAGTTAACGAGGTACGGCGTATTTTCGTATACAAAATAATTTTAGAGACTCTTAGAATTTGACTGAATATTGAGTGTGGCACGTCGCTGTGTCCGGCTCGACGTCCGCTCGAAGATCCTGAAACAAAAAAGTACACGGTTAATACAATTTTTTGGAATTAACATCATTTTTCTTTTTTTCAAAATTTACAAACTTTGAAAAATCGCAGCGTCTTCAAAATTTAATTTAGAATTTTTATTGTATTTTATTCGTGCTCAGTAGACTTGCGCGCGTCGCGCTGCATACCTAGATTCCTATTTTTGTTAAATTTTTTCTTTTCATACATCATCTCCAGTACTTTGCAAACACCGAGTTAACGAGGTACGGCGTATTTTCGTATACAAAATAATTTTAGAGACTCTTAGAATTTGACTGAATATTGAGTGTGGCACGTCGCTGTGTCCGGCTCGACGTCCGCTCGAAGATCCTGAAACAAAAAAGTACACGGTTAATACAATTTTTTGGAATTAACATCATTTTTCTTTTTTTCAAAATTTACAAACTTTGAAAAATCGCAGCGTCTTCAAAATTTAATTTAGAATTTTTATTGTATTTTATTCGTGCTCAGTAGACTTGCGCGCGTCGCGCTGCATACCTAGATTCCTATTTTTGTTAAATTTTTTCTTTTCATACATCATCTCCAGTACTTTGCAAACACCGAGTTAACGAGGTACGGCGTATTTTCGTATACAAAATAATTTTAGAGACTCTTAGAATTTGACTGAATATTGAGTGTGGCACGTCGCTGTGTCCGGCTCGACGTCCGCTCGAAGATCCTGAAACAAAAAAGTACACGGTTAATACAATTTTTTGGAATTAACATCATTTTTCTTTTTTTCAAAATTTACAAACTTTGAAAAATCGCAGCGTCTTCAAAATTTAATTTAGAATTTTTATTGTATTTTATTCGTGCTCAGTAGACTTGCGCGCGTCGCGCTGCATACCTAGATTCCTATTTTTGTTAAATTTTTTCTTTTCATACATCATCTCCAGTACTTTGCAAACACCGAGTTAACGAGGTACGGCGTATTTTCGTATACAAAATAATTTTAGAGACTCTTAGAATTTGACTGAATATTGAGTGTGGCACGTCGCTGTGTCCGGCTCGACGTCCGCTCGAAGATCCTGAAACAAAAAAGTACACGGTTAATACAATTTTTTGGAATTAACATCATTTTTCTTTTTTTCAAAATTTACAAACTTTGAAAAATCGCAGCGTCTTCAAAATTTAATTTAGAATTTTTATTGTATTTTATTCGTGCTCAGTAGACTTGCGCGCGTCGCGCTGCATACCTAGATTCCTATTTTTGTTAAATTTTTTCTTTTCATACATCATCTCCAGTACTTTGCAAACACCGAGTTAACGAGGTACGGCGTATTTTCGTATACAAAATAATTTTAGAGACTCTTAGAATTTGACTGAATATTGAGTGTGGCACGTCGCTGTGTCCGGCTCGACGTCCGCTCGAAGATCCTGAAACAAAAAAGTACACGGTTAATACAATTTTTTGGAATTAACATCATTTTTCTTTTTTTCAAAATTTACAAACTTTGAAAAATCGCAGCGTCTTCAAAATTTAATTTAGAATTTTTATTGTATTTTATTCGTGCTCAGTAGACTTGCGCGCGTCGCGCTGCATACCTAGATTCCTATTTTTGTTAAATTTTTTCTTTTCATACATCATCTCCAGTACTTTGCAAACACCGAGTTAACGAGGTACGGCGTATTTTCGTATACAAAATAATTTTAGAGACTCTTAGAATTTGACTGAATATTGAGTGTGGCACGTCGCTGTGTCCGGCTCGACGTCCGCTCGAAGATCCTGAAACAAAAAAGTACACGGTTAATACAATTTTTTGGAATTAACATCATTTTTCTTTTTTTCAAAATTTACAAACTTTGAAAAATCGCAGCGTCTTCAAAATTTAATTTAGAATTTTTATTGTATTTTATTCGTGCTCAGTAGACTTGCGCGCGTCGCGCTGCATACCTAGATTCCTATTTTTGTTAAATTTTTTCTTTTCATACATCATCTCCAGTACTTTGCAAACACCGAGTTAACGAGGTACGGCGTATTTTCGTATACAAAATAATTTTAGAGACTCTTAGAATTTGACTGAATATTGAGTGTGGCACGTCGCTGTGTCCGGCTCGACGTCCGCTCGAAGATCCTGAAACAAAAAAGTACACGGTTAATACAATTTTTTGGAATTAACATCATTTTTCTTTTTTTCAAAATTTACAAACTTTGAAAAATCGCAGCGTCTTCAAAATTTAATTTAGAATTTTTATTGTATTTTATTCGTGCTCAGTAGACTTGCGCGCGTCGCGCTGCATACCTAGATTCCTATTTTTGTTAAATTTTTTCTTTTCATACATCATCTCCAGTACTTTGCAAACACCGAGTTAACGAGGTACGGCGTATTTTCGTATACAAAATAATTTTAGAGACTCTTAGAATTTGACTGAATATTGAGTGTGGCACGTCGCTGTGTCCGGCTCGACGTCCGCTCGAAGATCCTGAAACAAAAAAGTACACGGTTAATACAATTTTTTGGAATTAACATCATTTTTCTTTTTTTCAAAATTTACAAACTTTGAAAAATCGCAGCGTCTTCAAAATTTAATTTAGAATTTTTATTGTATTTTATTCGTGCTCAGTAGACTTGCGCGCGTCGCGCTGCATACCTAGATTCCTATTTTTGTTAAATTTTTTCTTTTCA
This sequence comes from Alcis repandata, assembly GCA_949125135.1. Taxonomy (NCBI): domain Eukaryota; kingdom Metazoa; phylum Arthropoda; class Insecta; order Lepidoptera; family Geometridae; genus Alcis; species Alcis repandata. Next base: position 6,921 of record OX421252.1, read on the forward strand.
TACATCATCTCCAGTACTTTGCAAACACCGAGTTAACGAGGTACGGCGTATTTTCGTATACAAAATAATTTTAGAGACTCTTAGAATTTGACTGAATATTGAGTGTGGCACGTCGCTGTGTCCGGCTCGACGTCCGCTCGAAGATCCTGAAACAAAAAAGTACACGGTTAATACAATTTTTTGGAATTAACATCATTTTTCTTTTTTTCAAAATTTACAAACTTTGAAAAATCGCAGCGTCTTCAAAATTTAATTTAGAATTTTTATTGTATTTTATTCGTGCTCAGTAGACTTGCGCGCGTCGCGCTGCATACCTAGATTCCTATTTTTGTTAAATTTTTTCTTTTCATACATCATCTCCAGTACTTTGCAAACACCGAGTTAACGAGGTACGGCGTATTTTCGTATACAAAATAATTTTAGAGACTCTTAGAATTTGACTGAATATTGAGTGTGGCACGTCGCTGTGTCCGGCTCGACGTCCGCTCGAAGATCCTGAAACAAAAAAGTACACGGTTAATACAATTTTTTGGAATTAACATCATTTTTCTTTTTTTCAAAATTTACAAACTTTGAAAAATCGCAGCGTCTTCAAAATTTAATTTAGAATTTTTATTGTATTTTATTCGTGCTCAGTAGACTTGCGCGCGTCGCGCTGCATACCTAGATTCCTATTTTTGTTAAATTTTTTCTTTTCATACATCATCTCCAGTACTTTGCAAACACCGAGTTAACGAGGTACGGCGTATTTTCGTATACAAAATAATTTTAGAGACTCTTAGAATTTGACTGAATATTGAGTGTGGCACGTCGCTGTGTCCGGCTCGACGTCCGCTCGAAGATCCTGAAACAAAAAAGTACACGGTTAATACAATTTTTTGGAATTAACATCATTTTTCTTTTTTTCAAAATTTACAAACTTTGAAAAATCGCAGCGTCTTCAAAATTTAATTTAGAATTTTTATTGTATTTTATTCGTGCTCAGTAGACTTGCGCGCGTCGCGCTGCATACCTAGATTCCTATTTTTGTTAAATTTTTTCTTTTCATACATCATCTCCAGTACTTTGCAAACACCGAGTTAACGAGGTACGGCGTATTTTCGTATACAAAATAATTTTAGAGACTCTTAGAATTTGACTGAATATTGAGTGTGGCACGTCGCTGTGTCCGGCTCGACGTCCGCTCGAAGATCCTGAAACAAAAAAGTACACGGTTAATACAATTTTTTGGAATTAACATCATTTTTCTTTTTTTCAAAATTTACAAACTTTGAAAAATCGCAGCGTCTTCAAAATTTAATTTAGAATTTTTATTGTATTTTATTCGTGCTCAGTAGACTTGCGCGCGTCGCGCTGCATACCTAGATTCCTATTTTTGTTAAATTTTTTCTTTTCATACATCATCTCCAGTACTTTGCAAACACCGAGTTAACGAGGTACGGCGTATTTTCGTATACAAAATAATTTTAGAGACTCTTAGAATTTGACTGAATATTGAGTGTGGCACGTCGCTGTGTCCGGCTCGACGTCCGCTCGAAGATCCTGAAACAAAAAAGTACACGGTTAATACAATTTTTTGGAATTAACATCATTTTTCTTTTTTTCAAAATTTACAAACTTTGAAAAATCGCAGCGTCTTCAAAATTTAATTTAGAATTTTTATTGTATTTTATTCGTGCTCAGTAGACTTGCGCGCGTCGCGCTGCATACCTAGATTCCTATTTTTGTTAAATTTTTTCTTTTCATACATCATCTCCAGTACTTTGCAAACACCGAGTTAACGAGGTACGGCGTATTTTCGTATACAAAATAATTTTAGAGACTCTTAGAATTTGACTGAATATTGAGTGTGGCACGTCGCTGTGTCCGGCTCGACGTCCGCTCGAAGATCCTGAAACAAAAAAGTACACGGTTAATACAATTTTTTGGAATTAACATCATTTTTCTTTTTTTCAAAATTTACAAACTTTGAAAAATCGCAGCGTCTTCAAAATTTAATTTAGAATTTTTATTGTATTTTATTCGTGCTCAGTAGACTTGCGCGCGTCGCGCTGCATACCTAGATTCCTATTTTTGTTAAATTTTTTCTTTTCATACATCATCTCCAGTACTTTGCAAACACCGAGTTAACGAGGTACGGCGTATTTTCGTATACAAAATAATTTTAGAGACTCTTAGAATTTGACTGAATATTGAGTGTGGCACGTCGCTGTGTCCGGCTCGACGTCCGCTCGAAGATCCTGAAACAAAAAAGTACACGGTTAATACAATTTTTTGGAATTAACATCATTTTTCTTTTTTTCAAAATTTACAAACTTTGAAAAATCGCAGCGTCTTCAAAATTTAATTTAGAATTTTTATTGTATTTTATTCGTGCTCAGTAGACTTGCGCGCGTCGCGCTGCATACCTAGATTCCTATTTTTGTTAAATTTTTTCTTTTCATACATCATCTCCAGTACTTTGCAAACACCGAGTTAACGAGGTACGGCGTATTTTCGTATACAAAATAATTTTAGAGACTCTTAGAATTTGACTGAATATTGAGTGTGGCACGTCGCTGTGTCCGGCTCGACGTCCGCTCGAAGATCCTGAAACAAAAAAGTACACGGTTAATACAATTTTTTGGAATTAACATCATTTTTCTTTTTTTCAAAATTTACAAACTTTGAAAAATCGCAGCGTCTTCAAAATTTAATTTAGAATTTTTATTGTATTTTATTCGTGCTCAGTAGACTTGCGCGCGTCGCGCTGCATACCTAGATTCCTATTTTTGTTAAATTTTTTCTTTTCATACATCATCTCCAGTACTTTGCAAACACCGAGTTAACGAGGTACGGCGTATTTTCGTATACAAAATAATTTTAGAGACTCTTAGAATTTGACTGAATATTGAGTGTGGCACGTCGCTGTGTCCGGCTCGACGTCCGCTCGAAGATCCTGAAACAAAAAAGTACACGGTTAATACAATTTTTTGGAATTAACATCATTTTTCTTTTTTTCAAAATTTACAAACTTTGAAAAATCGCAGCGTCTTCAAAATTTAATTTAGAATTTTTATTGTATTTTATTCGTGCTCAGTAGACTTGCGCGCGTCGCGCTGCATACCTAGATTCCTATTTTTGTTAAATTTTTTCTTTTCATACATCATCTCCAGTACTTTGCAAACACCGAGTTAACGAGGTACGGCGTATTTTCGTATACAAAATAATTTTAGAGACTCTTAGAATTTGACTGAATATTGAGTGTGGCACGTCGCTGTGTCCGGCTCGACGTCCGCTCGAAGATCCTGAAACAAAAAAGTACACGGTTAATACAATTTTTTGGAATTAACATCATTTTTCTTTTTTTCAAAATTTACAAACTTTGAAAAATCGCAGCGTCTTCAAAATTTAATTTAGAATTTTTATTGTATTTTATTCGTGCTCAGTAGACTTGCGCGCGTCGCGCTGCATACCTAGATTCCTATTTTTTCCCCACCCACCCGCCCGGAGGGGTTTCAATAGAAAGAGTTTGTTGTGTGTAGTGGGCTGGGGCAATATAATAAAAATATTTTGACTTTTCAGGGGTGACTCACACTATTGTAGGCCGCCACGAAATACACCTTCTGACCAAATTTGGGAACTTTTTACCCATAAAAACGCAAATTATTGAATATTTCTTGCAGGTCTAGAAATTATTTAAATTTTAATTAGTAATTACTGACTTTGAACCGAAAATGTTCAGAACTCCTGCAAAGACGGGGCAGAACATGGACGAGCGTGCCGCGAAAGTTTTTAGCACTGCCACAAAACATGCAGGACCTCCCAGCCAGAGTGTCCGGAGAAGTATTGGGGAATGGGAGTCCGGCAGTCCAGAACGTACCAGCCTGACACCTCCCAGACAGGTCTCAGTGGTGGAACCCCCCAAGCCAAAACCGGCAGCGGTACGTAGGCTGTCGGTGGAAGCCGCGGGGAGCCCACCCAGACCTCCGAGTGGGAAATACACCAGCAGAGTAGCGGAAGCGAAGGCATGCGTTGTCACTGCAAAAACGCACCTAAGAAACTCGCGGAACATAAAGTCCGAGATAAAAGTAGGTGTAACGGAGGCTGTGGACCGCCTCTATCAATTACTCAAAGATGAGGCCTCAGAGAAAGGCCCGAAGCAGCCTGAAAAGGAAGGAAAGGAAGAGGAGGGGTCAGGGGCGAGCTTCAGCTCAAGATCCAATCCCTCTTATGGTTTGGAGCTTAAGCTGGAAAGCTTGATTGGTAGGCACATGAGACTGATCAAAGAAAACAGCGACAAAATGGGGAGGCTTCAAGAGACCCTGGACAAGAACGCGTGCTCTGAGGGACTGGTTAAAACTCAGAGCGAAAGTCTCGATAGGCTCGTCAGTGGAGTTCACGAGCTCCGACAAAGTACCGAGGAGATTGGAAGACGGGTCTCATCCTTACCGTCTTATGCAGAAGTGCTGGCTAGACCCACGAGCACTGCCCCCCCAACCTCTCCTACGAGGCTTCCGAAGCACTCCGTCATCGTCTCCTCTGATATAGAGAAGGACACGAGCGACGAAGTGCTGGGAAAAGTGAGGGCAGCGCTCGAGGCGAAGACCAACGGACTCCAACTGACAAGAGCGCAAAAGGTCAGGAATGGGAAAATAGTCCTGAGCTGCGCCACTAAGGAGGAACTAAAGAAGGTGAGAGACAGGATAACGGCCAAAAATAAGAACCTTACAGTGGAAGAGGCCAAAAATAAGGATCCACTGATAATTATCAAGAATGTACTCACCTTCAATAAGGACGACGAAATAGTGGCGTCGCTTAGGACTCAAAATGCGAGTCTTTTGGGAGACCTGGCAGACGACGAGTTCAGAGCCGTGGTGAGGTACCGGCGTAGGGCTAGAAACCCCCACGAGAACCACGTCGTCTTACAGGTCTCACCAAAACTCTGGCAAAAGCTGACCTTTGCCAAAAGAGTGCATATTGACCTGCAATATGCGGCGGTCCAAGACCAGAGCCCGCTCGTACAGTGCACGCGATGCCTGGGGTATGGGCATGGGCGCAGGCTGTGCACAGAACCAGTCGACCTGTGCAGCTACTGCGCCGGCCCACACCTCCGGGCAGACTGCCCATCGTATCTGACGAGCGAGGCTCCGACCTGCCGCAATTGCAGGTTAGCAAAGTGCCCAGACGTGGGCCATAACGCGTTCGACGGGGAGTGCCCTATTCGTAAAAGGTGGGACGCTATCGCTCGGTCGAGCGTAGCTTACTGCTAACGATGAGGGCACTCAAATCACCCCAGACGCAACAACAGACTCGGGAAAATGGTACAAAGCCATTCAAGCGAATCTCCAACGCAAACAGCTTGCAACAGATGAGCTCTTCTTAGCTGCCAGATCGAGAGGAATAAGCTTCGCGTTGGTGCAGGAACCTTACGTCGGAGCCAGGGGAGAGCTCAAGCGGTACACCGGAACTCGAATCGTCCAAAGCGAAGGGAACAGGACAAAGCCGGTTAAAGCGGCAGTCATTGTATTCGACGACGATATCGAGGTCCTCGGTAACCAAACCACAGTATCCGAGAATGTAGTTCTGACCATTTTGAAAACTGACAAATGGACAATCGGGGTGGTTTCGGTTTACTTTGAGGACAGTCTACCGCTTGAGCCCTACCTGGACAGGCTGAGGGCACTCCTGGTATCGGCGAGAGCCGACAAAGTTCTGATCGGGGGTGACGTTAATGCGTGGAGTACGTGGTGGGGGAGCGCAACGGAGGATGATAGAGGCGTCCTCTTGAAGGAATTTCTAGACGAAGCAGATATGCACATCCTGAACTGCGGGACCGACCCGACCTTCGACACAGTCCGAGGTGGTCGTCATCTCACTAGTAACGTCGATATAACGGTCTGTTCATCACGTTTACTGCGGCACATCAAGGACTGGAAGGTCGATAGAACGGCGGTCACCAGTTCAGACCACAATGCTATCATATTCGATATATGTCTAGAGAAGCCTTCAGAGAAGAGGATACCATCGTTGACACGTGTTTACAACACCCGGAAAGCAGACTGGGGTCGGTTCACTGAGGAGGTAAAACAAACATTAGAACAAAATAATTTAACAATAGATAGCATACAAAACATACATAATAGAGCAGAATTAGAATCAATAGTAAATAAATATATAGAGTCCGTGCAAAAAGCTTGCCAAAATTCAATACAACCTAACCTAACCTAACCTAACCTAACCTAACCTAACCTAACCTAACCTAACCTAACCTAACCTTTTTTTTTTTTTTTTTTTTTTTTTTTTTTTTTTTTTTTTTTTTTTTTTGGTGACCCAGTGGAAATCCTTTATGGATACCCCTAACCCGGGGGAGCCGGGGTTATGTGGGAGTCTCCGCCCTAGTGGCGGCATACCCACTAAAACCACTGGGGTGTTTCCCTCAGCCTCATGGCCGGGGGTCGCGGGATCATACAACGTCGCCGCAACCCCCAACAGGGTCGGCCCTTCGGCCCCATCATGGGGAGCTTTGATGCTCCTCCCTCTTCGTTGGCGATGTGCGGAAACACCGGCACATCGCCCATCCTCTGAACTCGTGGCCGGTGAGCACCCAGCTCCCCCGAGCCGGGCACCCAGAGTTCCCACCTGAGGACCACCGACGGTCATAAATGGCCGCCGGTGGTGCCAGGTGCACATCACTTTTGGGCTTGCCCACTCGTCCCTGCGCTCTCGCGCGGGGCGGGTGGGCAGTCCATGGGAGTAGGCTGAGGGGCTGGCTTAGCAGCCTTGCCTCTCCTGCGCCTCTTGTTGGGAGGCGGGGCGCAAGCCTTGTCTCCCATGCGGTGCCCGGCCGGCTTGTCCGCAGCTGCGCACACGACGCAGTGCGGTGCGGCCGAGCAACCGCTCGCCCTGTGGCCGGACTGACCGCAACGGTAGCACAGAGTGCTACGGTCAGTCTCGGCATGGCACTGCTCCCGGACGTGCCCCACCTCGAGGCACCGGAAGCAGCGCATCGGCTTGGGTGCCAGCAGTCGGACCCGTGCTGACACCCACCCAACAAGCAGGCGACCCGCCGTCGCCACCTTCTTGGCTGCGGCCACCGGGCACCGCACGAATGCCGTGCCCATGCCCGCAGCACCTCGGCGGACTTCGCCCGCCCTCACCGCCTCGAGCTGGCATGCCCCAGCTTCGGCTATGGCCGCCGCCACGTCCTGTCCGGTGGTAGCGTCATCCAGGCCGGTGATGCGCAGGTCCGCACACTTCACCGGTCTGGTGACCCGGACGTCCTCCCCGAGCACCTGGCGGAGTCTCTCCGCGAGAACATCCGTCCTGCGCTCGCGGTCGGCCGCGTCCTTGCCCAGGACCTCCAGCAGCCGACCGCCAGTCGCCGCTCTCCGGATGTTCTGGAGAGATGGGATCCCGATCTCGGCGAGTTTGATCCCCTGCTGCGCCGTTCGCATCGCCTGCATGTAGGTGACGCCCTTCTCCGCGCCCGTCGGCGTGATCGTCAAGACGACCGCCGAGGTGGTCGGGGCGCGGATCCTCGGCTTTGCAGCCCTACGAGCAGGGCGACGCGGCGGCGCAGCTTCCGCCTGGGACGGCTGGCCCAGCGCGGGTGCCGGTGTCGCCGCGGCGGCGGCCTTCCCCTTGCGGCCCCTCTTGGCCACCTCCACCCAGCTTACGCCGGGCTGGACTTTGGCCGATTGGGGCTCGTCACGTCCAGGTTTGCCCTTCGCGCCCTTCTTGCCCTTGGGGGCAGAAGGGGAGGGCCCGGTCTCACTCACGACCGCAGTTGCGCCCGACGGCCCGGGCTGCGGCTCCGAAGTCGGAGCCGCAGCGGCCGCGAGGTTCCTGCGGTCGGCGGCAAGCGGGGGACGGGTGGGCGGCTCCTCGGGCTCGAGGCGATCCCCGATCCCGGACTGAACCGCCCACGCACAGTTCCGCCACCTATTCGCTTTCGCCGGAGGAGGAAGCGGCCACTCGCGCCTGCTGGGCGAAGTCCGCCCAGGGACTGGCGGAGTGGGGACGCGACGCGCCTGCGCCACTTCCCTGCGAAGCTCCGCCATCTCTTGGCGGAGATCGGCCATCTCGGCTCGCAGGCGCTCGTTCGCAGCCTGCAGCCTCTTCGTCTCGTCGGAGGCGGTCCTCCGGCGGAGTTCCCGCATGGCCCCCCGAATATGGGTCCCAGCGTCCTTAAGGGCACGAATATAGGTGCCCTTAAGGTTCCTGGACTTGGTGGCCACGAGGTCGATGGCTTTCACCGACTCCATGACCACCTTCTCCAATTCGTGGGCCAGCGACTCGTCCTCCGAGACCGCCTCTTCGCCCGACATCCCCAGTGGCCTTGTCTCCCGCAGCATGCGGGTGCCCAAGGCCACCTCTCGCTCGGCCTCGAGCTGCAACTGCAGCATCTCGGCCTCTGCGAACTCCCGCTTCGCCTTAGCGAGGCCGACGTAGTGCCCCGTAGTGGGCGGCCGGCCTCTGCCTCTCGGCTTCGTGACGACGACCTTCGGATCCGGAGCATCCGACCCGGTGTCGGAGCTCGAATGGCTCCCGTCATCGTCACACTTCCTCACACGCGGTCTCCCGCGCTTCCGCCTCTCCGGTGACTGTGAAGGTGAGCTCACAGTCACCATGCTCATCAGCGACGAGTCGGAACACGCGCTCGGTGGCCTAATGTCCAGTCCCTCCGCGAAATGCTTCACGGCAAAGGACTGGGCAGAAGTACCACCGGCGACTGAGTCCCTCCTCAGCACCACCTTGCACTCCCTCGCTACAGGGCCAAGGCCTCTCCTTCCATCGAACTTTGGTTTGTTTGAATTTTCCATTTTGGTTCCCACGATTATGAGACGATCTACAAGTCGACCCCCGGGTGACGCTCATTCCGGGGGCAAGGGTAAGTACTGCGGAGGTCCCCAAGTATCCGCAGGTTTTAACGTGTTTTCTCACGGGTTTTTGTTTCAAGCTTTTCCTTGCTCTGGGGTCGGCCAATTAAGGCAAACCCCCTTCGGCCCCCACACTGCCACAACGTACCCCTTACCGCAATACGGGGTCTTTGAAGCGTACAGTGGAGAGCCGGTGCAGGAGAGGGTGCGGAAACCTCCCCCGCCGACACTGGGTGATGGTTTTAATACCACCCAGGTCGTCCGACCCGCGTCGCCGCTACTCAGCATAAGGCTGAGACGCCGACCGGGCCCCGCGGCCATTCAAGGCCGCCGAGACTCGACCGCCGCTACCCGGACTATCCAGGACGTCGGCCGAGTCTACCCCTCTGGAGGGCACAATGTGCCCCCCGTCGTCGTCCGCAGACGACCCCGAGCCCTGCCACGTTCCCTCTCCACGGAGAGGTATACGGGAGGGCTCCTAGGCCCAGACCGCCGCTTCCCGGAATGTCCAGGGCGCCGGCCCGAGCTTCCACCTTTAGGGTTCCTCTTAGTTTCACCGGGCAAAGCGGCCCGGCTACTTATCCCCCCCGCCACGGAAAGGCGGGAACCCAATTCGGAGGGGAACCTAACCTAACCTAACCTAACCTAACCTAACCTAACCTAACCTAACCTAACCTAACCTAACCTAACCTAACCTAACCTAACCGAATTTTAGAGACTCTTAGATTTAGACTGAATATTGAGTGTGGTACATCGCTGTGTCCGGCTCGACGTCCCCTCGAAGATTCTGCAACAAAAAAGTACACGATTAGTACAAATTTTTCGAATTAACATCATTTTTCTTCAAAATTTTGCAAACTTTAAAAAAATCGTATCGTCTTCAAAATTTAAATTAGAATTTTTATTATATTTTATACGTGTTCAGTAGACTTGCGCGCGTCGCGCTGCATATTTGGATTCCTATTTTTTCCCCACCCACCCGCCCGGAGGGGTTTCAATAGAAAGAGTTTGTTGTGTGTAGTGGGGGCGGACACAAAGTGGGAAATTTTTTCGACTTTTTAACTTGAGTTGCTCAATTGTTGGGCATCTCAAAATATACCAACTGACCAATTTTGGGTTCATTTGGCCCATAATTTAAGGTAGGGATTTAAGATGTTCCGTACACCCGCCAAGACAATGAAGGACGTGGAGCAGGTCTCCAAAATGACAAGGGCAGGCGCTCCTGATGCCGCGGGCCCATCCTCCAACACCAATGTCAGGCGAAGCGTGGGGGAGTGGGAGTCTGGGAAGTCAGACCGACTAAGTCTCACTCCCCCAAACAAAATCGTCACGGTGGGTCCACAAAAGCCGAGGCCTAAGCCGACAGCAGTTCGTAGGCTGTCGGTGGAGGCATCGAAGAGCCCACCGAAACAGCCAGTAACACCTGACAGGGTGGCAGAGGCTAGGGCCTGCATAATTCGGCTGAAGGCGAACCTGTCGAACTCCCGAAACCTCAAGACGGAGATTAAGACCGCCATTTTGGAGTCGGCGGACCGCCTGTTTCAGCTGGTGAAAGAGGCAGTGTCTGATTCACCAACTGAAACAGGCCCGGCAAAAAGTCAGACGGCACGATCCCGAGAGTTGGACGGGACAAGCAAAGAGGGAGGTGTTTTTGCATCGCCTTCTCCAAACTCAAGCCTGGAAGGGATGATACAGGAACACATGAAGATGCTCAGGGAGAACACCGCGAGGGTGATCGCCCTGAAAGAGACGCTGGAACGCGGACCCGTTGAGGGAGGATGCAATGATGAACAGGCCAGCAACATCGGCAAGCTATTGGGCGAAGTGCGGGAGCTGCGCCAGTCGACTGAGGCGACGGAGAGGAGGGTCTCCTCATTGCAGGAGACCATCCCCTCTTACGCCGAAGTCCTGGCTAGACCAACAACTGGCGCAGCATCACCGACTAAGCTTCGCCCGAAGCATTCTATCATTGTGTCCTCCAGCAACGAGAAGGACACTAGTGACTTGGTACTCGGCAAGGTCCGTGAGGCTCTGGAAGCCAAGACCACCGGGTTCCAGGTCACTAGAGTCCAGAAGGTCCGCGACCAAAAGGTTGTCCTCACTTGTGGAAGCCGAGACGAAATGAGGAAAGTGGCGGAGAAGATCGTTACCAAGGGTCGAGACCTGCAAGTGGAGGAAGCCCGAAATAAGGACCCCTTGGTAATGATCAGAAATATCCTCGGCTTCCACAAGGATGAGGAGGTGGTGGCGTGCCTAAGGACCCAGAACACCAAACTCCTGGAGGATGTGTCTGACGAAGAGTTTAGAGCGGTTGTCAAGTACCGAAGACGGGCACGGAACCCGCACGAAAACCACGTCGTGCTACAGGTGTCGCCTAAAGTGTGGCAGAAGTTGACTGTGGCCGGGAGGGTGCACGTTGACCTGCAGTACGCGGCAGTGCAGGATCAGTCCCCGCTCGTGCAGTGCACACGATGCCTGGGATATGGGCACGGGCGCAGGCTGTGCACAGAGTCAGCTGACCTGTGCAGCTTCTGCGCCGGCCCACATCTCCGGGCAGACTGTCCATCATACACGGCGGGTGGGACCGCTACCTGCCGCAACTGCAGTTCGGCGAAGTACCCTGATGTCGGCCACAATGCCTTCGATGGGGAGTGCCCGGTACGTAAGCGATGGGACGCCATTGCTAGATCTAGCGTGGCGTACTGCTAAGGTACCGGGCACCCTAGTCACCACGGGCAAAATGGCGACACCTGAGCACACTAGTGGTGCCATGCGGGGTTCACGGACACAGGGGAAGACTTACGCGGTGAATGATTATTTGCTGCCGAAGTGTCCCACACGTGACGCACTCACGTACGACCTGGGCTCTAGACATAACATGGAGTTCACCGTACTCCCATTCTGCGAGATGAAGGACGGGAAAGAACCCAGGCCGTACGTGAATGTAGTCGACACCAAGGCAGCACGGAACAGAAAGGATGAACTGAGAATGGATGACACTGAGTGTCACCCTGCCTCATTCAGGATTAGTGGAAGTTGGGAAGGTGCGTGCAACACCTATTTCTTCGGAAAAAGGAGTATTGCACGCACGTGGGAAAGATGATATAAACGTAGTAAAATTCATTTCATTCGCATTATATTGTCAACTCCAAAGTTTTTAATATTATTTAATTTTACAAGTTTTTAATCTTAAATTGGTTGTACATAATTTGTTTTTATATTACTAGAATACAATTATGTATGAAATATACACTTACAATTTTAAATTGACATTGTTGACAAAAATTTATTCGCTCTTTTTTACAATTTTATCATAATTTATATTTATTTGAATACAATTTTATTTTATACAATTTTAACTCACTTTTATTTTGTTTTTACAATTTTAACCAAATTTATTCTGTACAATTCAATGTTTACTATTGAATCAAAACAAATTAACTATAAAAAATTTGGTACAATAATCCTAGCTAAAACTATTTCGAATTTAATTAAGATGAAACACTTTGATAATATAAATATGACTTAATGCCACACTTGTGGCGACTTTTTTAAAATAAAACGTGTTGTAGGATTAGATAACCCAAACAAGGGCCTCGCATAAACTTAGCGGGGGTACATAGGAGGAGGAGGACGGCAAAAAAAAAAAAAAAAAAAAAAAAAACCTAACCTAACCTAACCTTTTTTTTTTTTTTTTTTTGTTGACCCAGTGGAAATCCTTTATGGATACCCCTAACCCGGGGGAGCCGGGGTTATGTGGGAGTCTCCGCCCTGCGGCGGCATACCCACTAAAACCACTGGGAAGTTGACCTCATTCCCTTGTGGCCGGGGGCAGCGGGGTTCCCTTTCGGAGTCTCCGCCACCCTCAGCCAGGGTCGGCCCTTCGGCCCCGTCTTCCGTGCGTCAAGAGAGGGACGGCCCTGGTCACCCAAGGCCGCCCCCAGACGTGTGGAGCCGGTGCAAGCCAGCGGAGAGCCCCCCGACCCTCCGCCAGTGGCCCCACTACGGAGAGGGAAGGAGGCGATGGATCGGATCGCCCCCTCCTCCCTCCCCGTCGTCTGCGCCGGAGCGGATCCTGCGGGAGTCGTCCTCCCCGATCCGCCCCGCGGCCCCTTCTGCGACATTACCTCTTCGCAGAAGGAGACCACGGCCTGCCACGATCTCTCGCCGCCGAGCATGGCTTTCACCACGCCCGGCAACGAGCGATCCCCTCCTCCTTTCCTTGCACTCCCGACCGCGACCCACACGCGGCGAGGAGCACAAGGAAAACCCCCCTGATGGCAGCAATGCCACCGTCCAAACCATCACGCTGTGCCCTCTGCTAGTCAGAGGGACACGCGGATGGGCCCACCGTGTCGGGTTATTTGCCAGCGTGCGGTAATACTGCATAAAAGCTGCAGTATTACCGCACGCTGTTGCCCAGGGTGCACCACGTGGAGGTTACCCGACCTTGCACCCCAACCTTTTTTTTTTTTTTTTTTTTTTTTGTGACCCAGGGAAAATCCTTTATGGATACCACACCCACCCCGGGGGGGGCAGGGTGGTTATGTGGGAGTCTCCGCCCTAGTGGCGACATACCCACTAAAAACCCTGGGGTGTTCCTCCAGGCAATGGGCGGAGCTACGGGTCCATTAAATCACCGCAGCCCCGCCCAGCCTATGTCCGCCGTGAAGGCGGACCCACCTCGGGTAGGGGGGGGTGGCCACCCCCTTCCACCTCGTGGCGACGCGTCGGAACATCAAAACGCGTCGACCACCCTGGAGGGCCCTATTACTGCGAAGCAGCGGGTGCCCCCACACCCGCCGCTCTAGGCCCTCCTAGCGGAGACGGAGTGCGAGCCCGTCTGGCTCGCCCCCGTGTCCGCTCCCTGCGGAGCGGGTGTGAGAGAGGGTCTCTCTCTCTTTCCCGCTCCTCGGCCTCCCTCTGCGACATCACTTCCTCGCAGAAGGAGACCATCGCCTCCCAGGACCCCTCGTCGGTGACCATCCTAGCTAGGATGGTCGGCAGCGAGAGGTCTCCGCCAACCGCCGCGGCCAAAGCTAGCCGCGGCTCCGCCGCCCCCGGGCATGCCTCCAGCACGTGCTGCGCCGTCTCTTCCGCGCAGCCGCATTGGTGGCATTCCGGGGTCTCCTCCTTCCGGGCCACGCTGAAGAGGTACCTCCCGAAACATCCATGTCCCGAGAGGACCTGAGTCAGCCGGAAGGTAAGACCCCCGTGCCCTCGATGGACCCACTCCTTCAGTACGGGCCGGACCGCCTCCAGAAACCGAGCGGCCCCGGCCCCCCTTCTCCGATCCATCGAGAGTCGTCCACCCCACGACTCGAGAGCGGCGTCCCTGGCCCTCTGTCGCCACTGCTCCAACTCCCGTGGGGCGGGCCGCAAGTCCTCCTCGCGCGCCCGCACTCTGCGCCAGTAGACCGAGGACAGAACCTCGGCCTCCAGATCCCACGGGAGGGAGCCTGCGAGGACGCAGGCCACTTCGTGTGAGAGTGTGCGGTATCCCCGACACACTCTCACCGCCATGGCCCTCTGGCTCCTATGTAGTCGGGCTGCCTCCCTAGAGTTTAGGGAGCCGGCCCAAATAGGAGCCCCGTAGAGGGCCATAGAGCGGACCACCGCCATATATAGGCGGCGGCAGCTCGGATCTCCTCCCCCGAGGTTTGGTAGGAGGCGGCTCAACGCACCCGCCGCCCCCACTAGCCTCGGGCTCAGCTGCTCGAGATGAGCCCCGAACCTCCATCTGCTATCGAGTACGACACCGAGGTATTTCAGTGTCGATCCGACAGCAATGGAGGTTCCCCCCACCACGATCGCTGAGCCTGCAGGCGGTTTCCTCCGAGGCCCATGAAAACAAATGGCCTCGGATTTATGGAGCGCCACCTCCAGGCCCAGCCGCCGGATCCGAGCCACCACCGCCGCAACCCCGGCAGTGGCCAGGACAGACGCTTCCCTGAACGTCTGCCCCCGGGCGGTAACCAGCGTGTCGTCAGCGTAACAAACTACGCCGACGCCACGGAGGTTAGCGCCCCGCAACACCCAGTCGTAACCGATGTTCCACAGGGTGGGGCCCAACACGGACCCCTGTGGAACACCGCGGGTCATGGGGCTTCGACCTTCCCCATCCTTTGTGGGGTAGACTACCTGCCTGTCGGACAGGTAGTCCCCCACGAGGCGTCGGAGGTACTGGGGCACCCTATGGTACCTCAGCGCCCCCAATATTACGCTCCAGGGCAGGGTGTTGAAAGCGTTGGCGATGTCTAGAGACACCGCCAACATCACCCCGCCGCTGGAGCACGCCTCCTCAGAGAGGTCGCGGACGTGGGCTATGGCGTCCACAGTCGAGCGACCTCTCCTGAACCCGAACTGGGTGTCGGCCAAGTCCGGCCCAACCACCTCCAGGTGCTTGACGAGGCGGGCGACTACGACGCGCTCTAAGAGCTTGCCCGCCTCATCAAGCAGCACGATTGGCCGGTATCCCGCCGGCGCATCCGCAGGGCGCCCCTCCTTTCGCAAGAGGACGAGACGGCCCTGCTTCCACCGCTTGGGGAACCGGCCTTCCTGGAGGCAGCGGTCGAACAGCGACCTTATGCGCTCCTCCAGCGACTCCTGGACGAGGGCCCACGCGCGACCGGGAA
This sequence comes from Alcis repandata, assembly GCA_949125135.1. Classification (NCBI taxonomy): domain Eukaryota; kingdom Metazoa; phylum Arthropoda; class Insecta; order Lepidoptera; family Geometridae; genus Alcis; species Alcis repandata. The sequence goes on from OX421252.1 coordinate 22,417, forward strand.
TCCCATCAGGGCCCGGCGCCGTGTTTTTGGCCCTCATCCGGAGGACGGCCGCGCCCAGCTCACCCGGCGAGGTCTCAGGCACCTCCTCCTCTGCCTCCTCCGCCGGTGCGCCGCGTGCCACCAGGGTGGGAGGGACAAATTCGGTCCCCGGACTAGCGGGGAACAGTCCCTCGACCACACGCTGCAGGACCGCCGGATCCAAGGTGCTGGTGACCGGGGGAGCCCATGGGCGAAGCTTCTGCCTCGCCCACTTGTACGGCCGTCCCCACGGGTCCCGCTCCAGCGACGCCAAGAGCTCTCGCCAGGCCTCCGCCTTTGCTTCGCCGATGGCGATGCGAAGGGCCTGGCACGCACCTCTATACGTGGCATAGAGGGCGTCGAGCTCCTCAGCGTCCTGGCGCCTCCTCCGGCGGTACCGCTGGTAGCGGCGGCGCTCTGCCAGGCAATGGCGGCGGAGCTCGGCGATCCCCTCGTTCCACCAGTAGACCTGGCGCTTGGATTGTGCAGGCCTAGCGCGAGGCATGGCAGCATCGCACACATGTGCCATGGCCCTGCACAATCCATCGGCCTCTGCATCCAGGTCTACTTCCGACGAGGGGGGGGCGTTCCACGCCTGGACAATTGCTGCCTCCTGCAGCAATTCGACGTCCAGGCGATTTAGCGCCCACCGAGGGCCGACCGCAGTCGGCAACCGAGGGCCCTGACCCGCCGAAGACGAGGAGACGCTGAACCGGATGTACCGGTGATCGGAGAGCGTCTCCTCGTCCACCAGGACCTCCCAGTCCCGGACACGCGCCGCGATCTCGGGGGTCGCGAAGGTCACGTCGACCACTGACCCTCCCGAGCGCCGCACACACGTGTTCGTGGACCCGCGGTTTAGGACGCATAGCCCCGCCGCCACCACCCACTCGCTGAGGGCCTCGCCTCGTGCATCCGTCCTTGAAGATCCCCATGCCCTAGACTTGGCGTTGAGGTCTCCAAGGAGGATGATTGGCCTGGGACGGTTCTGGTCGATCAGGGTCCCCACCTCGCTGAGAAAGTCCTCGAACTCGGCGAGGGCCCTGTTGGGGGAGAAATACGCCCCCACAACCACCGTCCCGGCCATTCTGGCGGCCACAAATCCCCTACCCCTGACCACGCCCTCAAGGGGAGGGGATCGGGCAGGCGACTGGGTGGTGATCGCCACCAAACCGTCCAGATCCCCGACCCAGTCACCTCTGGGCGGGATCCTATATGGTTCGGCGACCACAGCCACTTGTGTCAACCGCTCGGCCAGACTCTGGAGGAGGACATCCTGAGCTCTGGCCGAGTGGTTGATATTCGCCTGGAGGAAAGTTAGTCTGTCCGACATTAACTTTCCTCCATGTGCGACGGCTGCTCCTCTGCGGGGCGAGTCTGCTGCGACTTGGCCTTGGCCTCAGTCGCAGCAGGTTTCCGGCGCGCCTCTGCTTTAGACGGGGGCTTGGCGCAGGCCTTGCCCCCGGAGAGGTGGTCTGCCGGCTTCCCCGCTGTTGCACATAGTGTGCAGTGGGGGGCGGCAGAGCAACCACTGGCCTTGTGGCCTTTTTGACCGCAGCGATGGCACTCATCGCTGCGGTCCACCTCAGACTTGCACTGGGCCCTGACGTGGCCCAGTGCAAGGCACCGGAAACAGCGGCGAGGTCGGGCGTCCAAAAGTTGGACCCGCGCCGCCACCCATCCCACCAGGAGTCGGCTGCCGTTGGCAACCAACTTCCTGGCGGCGGTCACAGGGCATCGGACAAATGCCGTCCCCATGCCCGCCGCACCCCTCCTTATCTCGCCGACATGGTAGTCCGGCGCGGCGCCGCCTCCGGCCCCGACGAGGGCCTCCGTCAGTTCAGCCGGGCCGACAGAGTCGTCGAGGCCGTTCACCCTCAGCTCCGCGGAGGTGACGGGCCTTGAGACCTTAATGGTCTCTTCGGCACCCCGAAACACCTCCTGCAGTTTGAGGGCGAGGGAGTCCGCCCTCTCCGCCTTCGCCGAGCCGGGCACCTCGAGGATTCGGCCCCCCGTGGCCGCCACCCGCATTTTGAGAGGCGGAAAGTCGGTTAGGTCGATCCGACTTCTCGCCTCTCCAAGCACCTTTTGGTAGGTGAGGCCCTTCTCTTCCGCCCCCGGTAGTAGCGTAATCACCACTGCTGCGGTTCGCTGGGGGCGGAGCTTGGCCTTTTTAGGCCCCGCTTTCGTTGGCGGGGCGGGCGGTCCAGCCCGAGGCCGCTCCGGCTGTGCTGCCGTAGGCCGCTGCTCCCTTTTCTTCGCCCTCCCGCGCTTCACCACCTCCGTCCACGGCTCCGACAGAGTCGGTGGCGGTGGAGGAGACAGTTCAGCTACAGGGGCTGCTGCCCTTGTCTTGCCCTTACCCTTGCCCTTGCTGGGTTTGGGCCTTTCAAGGGGAAGAGCTTGCGTCGGTGTCGGCGCAGAGTTTGGCGCAGACCCAGCCTTTGGGGCCACCGCGTTCCTCCGGTCTGCGGCCAGAGGCGGCCGGACACGCTTCTCTGGAAGGAGGCGCTCCTCCAGAGCGTCCAGTCGCGCGCTCATCATGGCGCCGACCTGGCGCAGGATGGCCTGCTCCAGCTCCTCCACCGGGCGGACCTCGTTTTGGATCAAGGGTCCCGAGGCCTGTGGTGGAGCGGAAGCTCGGAGACTCGCCATCTCCGCGCTGATCTCGGCCACTTGTTTGCGGAGGTCCGCAACCTCCTCTCGGAGACGCCTGTTGGAGGCCTGCAGCTTCTTGGTCTCCTCGGTTGAGGACCTCTTGCGCAGGCGCTCCGTCAGGCTTTTAATCTCCGTCGCCGACACCTTCAGGGAACGTTGGAACGTCCCCTTTAGGTTGCTGGATTTCGTGGCCACATGGTTGATTGTGGCCAAGCATTCCTGCACCCTATTGAAGATGTCGGCGGCCAGCTCGTCGTCTACATCCTCATCCGCCGATGTATCCGAGAGCCGCGCCGACGCACGAGATCGCAGAGATGTCGTCATCTCTGCTACCTCGCGCTCGGCCCGGAGCTCCATCTCCTGCCGCTCAGCAGCTACAAGAGCCGCTTTGGCTTTGGCGAGGCCGACATATTCGCCCGTAGTGGGCGGTCGGCCTCTGCCTCTCCGGGGAGCGACCACCTTGGTAGCCGGAGCGTCTGACTCCCCGTCAGAGCCCAAGCCACCACCGGCGTCGCTCCCTCCCTCGCGAGATCTCACTCGCTTCCGCCAGAACCTGTTCTCTGGCTCCCTCTCTGGTGATCTGACTGGTGACCCCGTCACCGTCACCATACTATCAGCTGAGGAGTCAGACTCCTCAGCGTTTACAGGGCCAAGCCCTCTCCTTCTGTCGTACGTCTTGGTTTTGTTTTTAGTTGAGGTATCCATAAGTGTTCCCACGAGTATGAGACGAAATAAAGGTCCACCCCCGGGTGACGCTCATTCCGGGGGTAAGGGTACATACTGCGGAGGTCCCCAGGTATCCGCAGGTTTTAACGTGTTTTCTCACGGGTTTTTGTTTCAAGCTTTTCCTTGCTCTGGGGCCGGCCAATTAAGGCAAGCCCCCTTCGGCCCCCACACTGCCACAACGTACCCCTTACCGCAATACGGGGTCTTTGAAGCGTACAGTGGAGAGCCGGTGCAGGAGAGGGTGCGGAGACCTCCCCCGACGACACTGGGCGATGGTTTTAATACCACCCAGGTCGCCCGACCCGCGTCGCCGCTACTCAGCATAAGGCTGAGACGCCGACCGGGCCCCGCAGCCACTCAAGGCCGCCGAGACTCGACCGCCGCTACCCGGACTATCCAGGACGCCGGCCGAGCCTACCCCACAGGAAGGCACATTGCGCCCCCCATCGTCGTCCACGGACGACCCATCTCCGGTGTGCCCGAAAGGGTGGCCGAGTTGACCGATCCCTTACGCGCCGCCAGCCTTGAAGGCCGGCCATCCTCCGACCCGAAGATCCGCTGGTCCATTTCTGGACCCCGACCCGCCCCGTCCACGCCCTATGCTGAACATAGGGACTCGTGGAGAGGCCCCGCAGTCAACCAAGACCGCCTAGGCCCAGACCGCCGCTTCCCGGAATGTCCAGGGCGCCGGCCCGAGCCTCCACTTGGGGTTCCTCTTAGTTTCACCGGGCAAAGCGGCCCGGCTACTTATCCCCCCCGCCACGGAAAGGCGGGAACCCATTCGAGGGGGACCTTGCACCCCAACCTAACCTAACCTAACCTAACCTAACCTAACCTAACCTAACCTAACCTAACCTAACCTAACCTAACCTAACCTAACCTAACCTAACCTAACCTAACCTAACCTAACCTAACCTAACCTAACCTAACCTAACCAGTCGCGCGCCGCCCTTTGTGCCGACCGCATGCGTTTTTGCTCGCTCTGCGCCTCAAAAAGTCACTAAAAATCATTCGACAAGGTTTTTTCTACCAAAGTGTATAGTGCGATATATGTGCGTGTGCGTCCTGACGTCCCCTACACAACGGTGTTTTTCCCGGGCTCGAGAGTTAACGGGTTCACGAATTATTCCCGGAAAACCCCGAAAACCTCGCCCGGGCCGCCTTTGGAGCCGAACGCTGCTCAAACGAGATCAGTGACACCCACTTTTTTAAGTGTAGAAAGTTGCGCACTGAAGAGGAGCATCCTTTGAACAAATCTCCGGATTTTTCCCGGACACTTTCCTTAAGGAAAAAATCAAAACACGGAAAACACGTGGCCACGTGTTTCCTGATCCCGATTTATCCCCCGGGATCACATCACCGTTCCTGAAGAAGACCGTTGACAGCAGCCGGGAGCCACTTTCCGCTTCCAGATTGGACCCCCAGGAACGGAGATACAAGTATTTTAAGTTATATGTATTTTTGGACAGCCCTATCTCCCAAACGAAATCTTTGACCCCTATTTTTTATATCATTTTAAATTATTATAACACCATTTCTATTAGTATACAAAATTTCAGATTTTTAGACCTTTTAATTACCGAGAAATTAATTTTAATAGTTTTTAACCAAAAACGTGGAGGGTGAAATCTACCCCCGATTAACCCCAAAAATTGTATAGGTGTGTAAAACCTTATTTTAAGCTATACTGAATTTTTGCAGAATTTTAATATATATGGTTTGGGAGATAGTAGCTTAATTAGTATTTTAGGTTAAGTTTAGCATAAGTTAGGTATAAAATAAAAGACGAATATCTCAGCTTGTATATATTAAATTGTTAATATAAAAATAGTCCTAGATAGCCAGCTTCACTGGCTATCAAACTAAAATCGACTTATATTTTTAACATTTGTAACTACTGAGATATAACTATAAATATCGAAGACGGAATTGACCAAAAGAGGTGGATAACCTAAATTCCCGGAACTTGGAGAGGTCATAACTCGGGACCGGGAGGTCCAACCTGGAATCTGACGCCGTAGGAATTATTTTCTACGGCAGACGATTCCAGAGAGTCCAAAAACTCGGTCCTACGACCTCTCCTTGGAAAGTCGAAAAAGGTTTTCATATTACGAAAGCCAGGAATCCTTAACCATCGTAATTACGGAACCGGGAAAGTTATCTACCTCTAGCGGAAAAATCAATTGTGTGCACTATATGTAAGGTAAAAATATAAGACTGGTGTTAATAGCTAGATAATTTCAGGGCCTACCCTTAGATACCAGTAAACCCCACGCGTCTCGTAAGATTTTGCTAGAATTTCAGGGAATACGAGGCAGTCAATTAGCACCCAACCGCAATAATAAGTTTGTAAATCTATAAATAGAACTTATCGAGGTCAGCATTCATCGCGCTCCGCAGATTTAACCGTGCTAGACTACCCGGTGGTCAAATCGACTGCGTGCCGTAGATGAACATTTATAGATAACTTGCTAACAATCGACATAAACCGACTTCCAAAAGGAGGTCTGCAGAAAACCCCTGATATCTCAGGAACGGAGCATCGCAGCTCATTTTTGACAGCGGCTTGTATACTAGACTATCGTCTAGTATACAAGTTTTGTAGCCCGACACAAATTCCCCCCCCCCCCCTCAAAAAAAAAATTTTTTCCCCCCCCTCAATTTTAAAATTTAGATTTCCCTCCGAACTAATACTTTATACTTATAGCAGCTCGGCCAAACCTCTTCCTTACTAATTTCACCCCCGCCCCTCCCCCTCTCCCAAAAAAGGCCGATATCTCGGGAACGGAGCGTCGGAGCTCAATTTTGACAGCGGCTTGTATACTAGACTATCGTCTAGTATACAAGTTTTGTAGCCCGACCCAAATTCCCCCCCCCCTCAAAAAAAAAAAAAAAAAAAAAAATTTTTCCCCCCCCTCAATTTTAAAATTTAGATTTCCCTCCGAACTAATACTTTATACTTATAGCAGCTCGGCCAAACCTCTTCCTTACTAATTTCACCCCCGCCCCTCCCCCTCTCCCAAAAAAGGCCGATATCTCGGGAACGGTGCGTCGGAGCTCAATTCTGACAGCGGCTTGTATACTAGACTACCGTCTAGTATACAAGTTTTGTAGCCCGACCCCATTCCCCCCCCCCCCAAATTTTTACCCCCCCCCCCCTTTAACAAAAATTTTAGATTTTAATAACGCTAACGCCATCCACCTACTGTAGCTCGTCCTAGACCCCCCCTCCCCATTTTTACCCCTTCCCCCTGAAACAAAAAATTTGTTAAAACTTATAAATAAATTAAATAAAGCCTTAATACCATAATAACACTTACCTGACAGTTGTACTGCGCAGCACCGCACCTGAAACAGAAAAATATTAGCAAATAAGACGAGAGCAAATTTTAGTTCTACTTAGAATACAAATAGTTTTAAGATATTGACCGTTATATACAACTTATACAAACCTTATTTAACAATATTTATTGACTTATCATACATAATTTAATCTTTTTTATTGATTACTGTATTGACCCTACCGAAAGTTCTTTACAAACTTTCAACTTTGGGACCACCCTTTACACACATCTTACCCAATTGACAAGACCCTCCAAAGAATGTTTGCCGCAACAAGAACCCCGGCTAAGAAACGAATGGAGAGGAGAATCTCCACTGACGAGGAACCCCGCATCCCTCCATCTGGGGTGCGAACTAGTATAGACAAGTGGGAGTCGGGGAGAGAATCTCTAAACTCGCCCCAAAGCCCCCCGATTAAGGCAGTGGCCACGACGGCACCTCCTGTGCGGGTCCCAGCCGTGAGGTCGTTTGGCCGCGCGCCAACTCCGGAAGCAGCATCATCTAAGCGACAGGAGCCTCGTCGCCAATCAACTGATGAAACCCAAAATAGCCCGCTGAAGAACCTGACCACTAGAGTTGATGAGGCGCGGGCATGCCTGAAAAAGGCTAAGCTTAGCCTCAACAACTCGAGAAACACCAAGACCGAAATCAAGGATGTAGTGATAACGGCATTAGACCAATTATTTCGGCTGGTGAAGGATTCGGAAGCGGAGCTACGAGGAATAGGGGAAGGACAGAGGAAGGAGCAGGGTGGGGGGAAAGTCATCGAACCAGTGATTCGATCTCTTCCCCCCCAACCTGTTCCTGGAATCGAGGAGCTGCGACAACTGCTGGAGGAGCATGCAAAATTGATAGGGGAAAACGGGGAAAACATGAGGGACTTAAAGGAAAGACTGAGTACTCACCAAAAGTCCTTGGAGGGGGCAACATACGCGAGTGTTGCGGCTGGCAGCGCAGCGAGGACACCCGCGCAGCGTACGGCGCTGCACTCGGTGGTTGTCACCTCCAAGGACGCCACGGAGACTGGAGAAGAGGTCCTGGAAAAGATAAAAAAGGCGGTTAATGCAAGAGAAGGAGGCATAGTAGTAGACAGGATCAGGAAAGCTAGAGATAGAAAGGTCATAGTTGGCTGCAAGGATCAGGAAGAGATCGAAAAGGTGAAAAGGAGGATAAAGGAAAATGGGAAGCACTTGGAAGTTGAGGTCATAAAGAACAAAGACCCCCTGATCGTGCTGTACGGCGTCCTCCAGAGTAACTCCGACGAGGATGTCGTGAGAGCGATCAGGAAGCAAAACTCGCACCTCCTAACCGGACTAAGCGCAGAGGACGACAGAATCGAAATCCGATTCCGGCGCAAGGCGAGGAACCCACTTACGGCCCATGTCGTTGCCAGGGTGTCACCACCAATTTGGCAGCGACTAACTCAAGCGGAGGCTATACAGGTCGACATTCAGAGGGTCAGGGTCGCCGACCAGTCCCCCCTAATACAGTGCTCGCGCTGTCTAGGGTACGGACATGGCCGGAGATTCTGTCACGACGCTGCCGACGTGTGTAGCCATTGCGGAGGTCAGCACCTTAAGGCAAAGTGTGCAGAGTGGATGGCCGAAACCCCACCAAACTGCGTAAACTGCATGAAAGCAAAGATGCAAAGGATAGACCACGGAGCCTTCAGTCAAGAATGCCCAGTCAGACGTAGGTGGGAGGCATTGGCCAGGTCTACGGTGGCGTATTGCTGAGGGCGCCTCGGTGATGCAAGTGCTGCAAGCCAACCTCCAAAGGAGTAGACTAGCTACAAATGAGATCCTAATCGAAGCTACAAATAGGAAAGCTGCTGTAGCGTTGCTCCAGGAGCCTTACGTGGGTGGGACTAGGAGTATGAGGAGTTATCGAGGTGTAAGGATCTTCCAGAGCGCTGACGTAGGAGAAGGGACTGTGAAGGCCGCAATAGCGGTCTTTGACCCAACCCTGGATGTCACACAGTACCCGAAACTAACCACGAACAACATCGTCGTGGTGGGAGTCCAGGCCAGAGCCTGGAAGATCACGCTGGTGTCCTACTACTTTGAGTCAGACCAGCCCATAGGGCCAGACCTGGAGCACCTGGCAAAGATCGAGAAAGAGCTGGGTCCTGGGAGGTTGGTTATAGGAGGAGATGCCAACGCAAAAAGCAGCTGGTGGGGTAGCCCCAAGATAGACCACAGAGGTCAGGAAATGGCGTCAACTCTCGACGAACTCGACTTTCAGGTACTCAATATCGGGGACACACCGACCTTCGACACCATCAGGGGCGGCCAGCGTTACCACAGCTACGTCGACGTCACAGCCTGCTCGTCGGACATCCTCGATCTGGTGACTGACTGGAAGGTGGTAGTGAATCTCACGAGCTCGGACCACAACGGAATCGTATTTAACATCCACCTGGAAAAAAATAAACAGACCAAAATAATTAGGACAACTAGGATTTTTAATACTAAAAAAGCAAATTGGCAAAAGTTTCATGAGAAAATGAACCAATTAAAACAGGAACAAAAATTAACAGTAACTGAAATAGACAAAATTAACAACATAAAAAATTTAGATGAAACGGTTAAAAACTATACAAAAATCATAATAGAAACATGTAATCAGACAATACCAAAAAAGAAAAATAAAGAAATACTTACGATTCCGTGGTGGTCCGCCGAGCTCGAGAAGATGAAGAAGGAAGTCACCACCAGAAGACGCAGGATCCGCTGTGCCGCTCCAGTCCGGAAACAGAAGGTCATCGATGAGTATCTGAAACATAAAGCAGAATATGAGTTACAGGCTCAGAGAGCCCAAGTCGAGAGTTGGAAAGAGTTTTGTAAGAACCAGGACAGAGAAGGAATGTGGGATGGGATCTACCGGGCGATCGGAAGGACCACAAAAAGGGAGGAGGATCTTCCGCTGGAGGTGGGAGGACAGGTGCTGGACGCGAAAGGTTCCGTAGAGCTACTAGCTAAAACGTTTTATCCGGAAGACCTCGCCGAATTCGACAGCACTGAACATCGCCAACTGAGAGAAAAGGCAGAGAAAGTAAATGGCGATGAACAAGATGGTCTGTGTTACCCACCATTTACTCAGACTGAACTTCGGATGGCGATGGAATCTTTTAACCCCAAAAAGGCTCCCGGCGCCGATGGTCTCGCTCCGGACATCTGCAGTCAGGCCATACTCAACGACCGAGAACTGTTCCTTGGGCTATTAAACAAGTGTCTGGAGCTGGACCACTTCCCCGTCATTTGGAAAGTTGCCACTGTCGTTGTACTCCGCAAACCCGGGAAGGACTCCTACACCACACCCAAATCGTACAGGCCGATTGGGCTTTTGCCTGTGCTGGGTAAGGTGTATGAGAAAATGCTCATAGCCCGTCTGAAACACCACCTAATCCCCAGGATTAGTACTCGTCAGTACGGATTCATGCCCCAGAAGAGCACCGAGGACTCCCTCTATACCCTGATACAGCACATCAAAACGAAGCTCGACGAAAAAAAGATCGTTACTTTAGTTTCTTTGGATATAGAGGGAGCCTTCGATAGCGCCTGGTGGCCTGCTATAAGAGTCCGTCTGGCTGAGGAAGAGAGTCCTCTAAAACTGAGAAAAGTCCTCGACAGCTACCTCAGCGACAGGGAGGTGAGGGTTCGATACGCCGGCGAGGAATATGGCAAGATGACCAATAAGGGGTGTGTGCAGGGATCTATTGGGGGACCAATATTATGGAACCTAATCCTGGATCCCTTACTTAAAGAACTGGAAAGTAGTGGTCACTATAGTCAAGCCTTTGCCGACGACGTCGTCCTCGTATTCGAGGGCAAAACTGCCCTAGATATAGAGCGACAGGCCAATGCCGCACTTGCGCATGTTCAGGCGTGGGGTGCCAGTAACAAATTAAAATTTGCGCCACATAAAACGTGTGCGATGGTTTTAACGCGTAAGCTAAAATACGACACACCACGCCTGAGCATGGGCGGGATCGACATTGGCATGTCTAGGGAAATAAAGGTGCTGGGCCTGACTATTGACGACAAGCTAACCTTCAACTCCCACATCAGCAATATATGCCGCAAGGCAATCACTTTTTATAAAAAATTGTCACGGGCTGCAAAGCTCGAGTGGGGCTTGAATCCGTCAATAGTCAGGACCCTGTACACGGCCGTGGTCGAACCGACCATTTTATACGCCGCTAGCGCATGGGCACCCGCATCCATGAAGCTGTCTGCTCGGAAACAGCTTGATGCAGTGCAGCGCGGCTTCGCGCAGAAAATAGTTAAAGCTTATCGGACGGTCTCTCTCAACTCGGCACTGTTGCTTGCTGGGCTGCTTCCGCTGGATATCCGAATCAGGGAAGCGGCCTCGCTTTATGCGGCAAGAAGAGGGCATCCCCAGCAAGAAACAGGGAACCGAGAAATAGAGAGGCCGACAGCTTTTGCGGATTCGCCACACCCCGCTCAATGCGCGGAGCTGCGCTACACTTGCGTGGGGGACGATGCAACACTGCAACAGCACAGCCACGACGGGCTGAGTATATTCACCGACGGCAGTAAACTGGAAGGGAAAGTTGGCGCGGCATTGTCCATATGGCTCAATGGCGCGGAAACCGGTACCCGAAAGTTAAAACTGGATCAGTGTTGCACCGTCTACCAAGCAGAGCTGTTAGCCCTAAATAAAGCTACCGACATCGTTCACCGCCGGAACTCGAAGATAAGCAATATTTATTGCGATTCGAGAGCCGCGCTGGAGACAGTAGTAAACAACGCTGCCCTCCACCCCTTAGCAGTAGAAGCAAGAGCCAACATAGTCCAAATAGAAAACAGTGGCAGGGACATACGGCTTTTCTGGATCAAGGCACACGCGGGGTTGGAGGGCAATGAAAGGGCTGACGAGCTGGCCAAGCAGGCAGCTTTATACCGGAAAACTAAACCGGACTATGACAAGTGCCCTGCTTCATTCGTCAAGCGACAAATCCGGATGGATTCGCTTGACGAATGGAACAGGAGATATATGGAGGGCGAGACGGCGTCGACGACAAAGGCTTTCTTCCCTAACGCAGTCAAGGCATACGGCATTATCAGAAAACTACATATTGACGCCACCATCACGCAGCTAATGACGGGACACGGGGGGTTTGCCTCGTATCTATATAAGTTTAAATGTAAGGATAGTCCCTCGTGTGAGTGCGATCCAGATGTCGAGGAAAGCATACTCCACTTAATTGTTAACTGTCCCATATTTTGTGTAAGAAGATATGAATTAGAAAATAAAATAGATATTAATGTAACTATAGAAAATTTATGTATAATAGTAGAAAATAAGGAAAGTAGAAATAAGTTTATAGATTATTGTAGGTATGTAATAAATAAGGTAGTAAATAAGAATAAAAGCAAATAAATAGAGCACAGTCATATATGTCACGTGATATATGAAATGTGCTCCAACCCATCGTTTCATTGTAAATAAAAATAGGAAGTTAAAATACCCTGTAATCCTAAACCTGTATACCATGTAAATTATGAAATAAACCTAGAAGTAACAAATAGATATATATAGCTAGACAGTTAAAATTGTAAAGTAAAGTAAATTGGCATCCCACCAATAAGAATGAAAGAGATGAATGAAAGAAAGAACCAGTATGAAGAATGGAAGTGCGAGAAGCATAAAAGAGAGAACTGGAATGAAAGGAGTAGTAAGAAATAGGCTCCAATAAACTTGGAGGGTCGCTAGGCAAAAAAAAAAAAAAAAAAAAAAAAAAAAAAAAAAAAAAAAAAACCTAACCTAACCTAACCTAACCTAACCTAACCTAACCTAACCTAACCTAACCTAACCTAACCTAACCTAACCATCCATCCATCCATCCATCCATCCATCCATCCATCCATCCATCCATCCATCCATCCATCCATCCATCCATCCATCCATCCATCCATCCATCCATCCATCCATCCATCCATCCATCCATCCATCCATCCATCCATCCATCCATCCATCCATCCATCCATCCATCCATCCATCCATCCATCCATCCATCCATCCATCCATCCATCCATCCATCCATCCATCCATCCATCCATCCATCCATCCATCCATCCATCCATCCATCCATCCATCCATCCATCCATCCATCCATCCATCCATCCATCCATCCATCCATCCATCCATCCATCCATCCATCCATCCATCCATCCATCCATCCATCCATCCATCCATCCATCCATCCATCCATCCATCCATCCATCCATCCATCCATCCATCCATCCATCCATCCATCCATCCATCCATCCATCCATCCATCCATCCATCCATCCATCCATCCATCCATCCATCCATCCATCCATCCATCCATCCATCCATCCATCCATCCATCCATCCATCCATCCATCCATCCATCCATCCATCCATCCATCCATCCATCCATCCATCCATCCATCCATCCATCCATCCATCCATCCATCCGTCCAAGTACCTGAACTGTGGCCGCGGTACATGTTGTATTCTTACATTTATGCTACTACTTCATTATAACTATGATATTTAAAAGTAACCGCTAGTTAATTAAGTTTTCTTAGTTTGTTTTGTTTTAAAATACCTTTTAAAAAAAAAAAACATGCTATTGCTTGTCCATAAATAATTGTGTACATAGTTAGGAGCGAATCAATCAGTTCGGTTATCTGAAAAAAAAAACCGTTTTCCAAAGACAATTTCTTTTTCTTTCCAATATTAGTTCGGATAATTGACGCTCCAATCTATTCAAATTCTTTATTTTTATAATAATTAATGGCTAATAACAAGAAAAAAAACGATGTTAAAAGTAGTTAAAAGACTGTGTCGCGGGGTAGCAACGCACCTCAGATTTTGATAAAAACTATCGTTAAAAAATTGAATTACTTACCACACAATAATGCGGGGGGCTGTGGACAAGTGCGGGGTTTGCGCGTTCACGAGATACAGCTCCGCGAATAGGTACATTTGGAACTATGTTACACTTGTGTGTACGCACTAAGTTATTACGTCTTGAACTGCATATTTTCGACACTAAACTATTACAATAATGTTGAATTGTGTAGTTGGCACGACACATTGTTTTTAGGATCACTCGTAGTCCTCTACAAGCGCGGTGTGTTGCTATGACAACCAGCACAGCGCGACGCGCCCGGCGCTCGGCGCGGCCGCGGACGAACTGTACTGCGGGCGGCGCGGGCGCTCGCCTCGGGAGGGGGGAGTCACACGAGACGGAGTCTTGAGTCTTTTTGCTTTACGCTAAGGTAGTAAATTGCCAAAGGGAAACATTTCGGATAAGTCTTTTTTCTTCTTCCGTGCAACACCGCATGTTTCTACTTTGAAGATTGAAGCCCCGCACGCTGCCGCCGCGCCCACCAAGTGTACGTTTACCGTATTTACGGCATCTATAGGTATTTATTTTAGATGCAAGAGACCCGTCGAGTCTCGTCAAAATCTCAGTGTGTTTAATATAATTTCTAGCCGTACCAGTTTCAGGGTTCACTACGTCCCACATCGATCTACTCGTAATAACGCTGTCAGAGTTGTCTATAAACTTATTACTAGTAGTTCTGCGAACAGTAGACCGTGCGAGAGTCCGGATGTTAGTAAGTTGGTCACACTTCTCAACAAATATCGACGAAACTTGGTTTACAAGTTCAACGAATTAATAGATTTCTTTTTGTCGTCGGGATTTTTTGATTTCCTCAAAAAGAAGGGAAACCAGCTGCTGCGCCATTTACGGACCAGACCGGACGGTAGTCTAATCGGTACGAGTAAGTGCGAACTCTTCAAGGCTATGCAATTTTCAGTCCAAGTAATTTATTTTTGATAGGGGCGACTGGTCCACGCCGAACTGCAGAGGTGGACGAGTTCCCCCTCACACATCTATCAATTTTTTGCTCATATTCCAACTTAAAAATTGTATTGAAATGAACTACTTGCTGGCAAAAATTGATGAAGATCGAATTAACGACACTAAAGTTATCATGCATACAATTAAGCACGAACTTGTTCCTTTTACTCTGAGACCTCACTTCGCTCGGTCAGTAAAGTAACTTGCAAATCTAGTGAAACGCTGAACATTTTTACCGACTAAAAAAAAGAGGTGTGAAATAAATCAAGCATTTGTGTTTCAATAAATATTTTATTTTAGTTAAATCTAGCTTCTTTATACTGAGCGTATAAAAATACGTTCACGACTCGTGCTGAGCTAGCTGTGATGGGGTTTGCGTGGTAAGTAGTCTCAGATAAGCCTAGAGAAAGATGGAGCACTGCGTTCGATTTAGGTAAAGCCGCTAAAATCTCTCCTTTCAGCTATAAGATTCCTAGATTTGTTTGTTTTTTGGTGAAAATAAAATAAATGTGGCTTCAGTCTGATAACCGCGTTGTTCTATCTTTCCACCTAAGTTTATTTGAGCTGGTAAGTAAGGTACACACACGCACACTACACAGCTAGTGTGGTTCCCGGTATGGTTGTCGCGCGCTGAGGTCAACTGGTCACATCCTAGCCTGTATCCAGGCCAGGAAGGAGGTGACGCGCGCGTACCCGCCGGGGAAGCCGATGTCGCAGCCGCCGTACGCGTGGAACGAGACTACACCGATCTGTGAACAAACGGGATAAACATAAATATAAAGATGATTTAGTAGTGGCGTCCCGCGGTTTCACCCACGTTTTCCGGGATAAAAAGTAGTCTATATGTTAATCCAGGGTATAAGTTAGTTTCATACCAAATTTTAACCAAATCCGTCAAGCCGTTTTTCCGTTGTTCAGTTTTGCGTTTTTGCTAATCATCCTTCGAGGGTAGATCTGGTAGATATTCCAGCAGTGAGATGAATAAAGATTTGTTAGTTGATTTACATAAAACACGAGTGGATTCAAACATTCCCCCCCGCAACCCCACACCCCGAGTACGCACCAGATAGGTCTCCCCCGACAGGGTGAGCGCGAGCGGCCCCCCCGAGTCCCCCCCGCAGGGCCCCACGCGCCCCTGCCCCGACGTGCAGATGGTGGACGGCACCACGTTCCACCCGTACACGGTGGCGCAGTCCAGGTTGTTGACCACCATCACGCTGACGGCGCGCTGCGACTGGTTCAAGGTGATGTTCTCCGCTGGAAGAAGATGGGATTTATTGGCCCCGTGAAGCAAGTTTTCGTTTCATCTCAGGGTATACTCGTAAACCCTGCTTGAAGTTAGTCTGATGTGTTCGGGAAAAGGAGAATGACAACACGCCCTCTTACGAAAGCTTGTTTATTACTGACGACCTGTTCGGGTCTCAGCGACGAGAGGAACTAAGGAGGGGTATTCTTCAAAAAGGGGAAAATTCAAAATTCAGCACCATAGTGTTATTTCCGGAGCAGAAGTGTTCGGTAGCAAAATGGTTCTCGCGCGGTCTACTGTCCGCAACACTACTACAAGTACTACGTACGGGCGCGAACATTTCGTCTCAAAATTAGCACTTTGCTTTCCACAATACCTAGGTAATGTATGGTGATAAGAAGTGCTACGAGTATGTGCTGTAGCAGTATGTGTTTAAAAACATATAATCAGTTGAGTAGAGTTACCGTCATTGGTGACTCCGTACCCGGAGACCTGCGCCCAGTTCCACTCGAAGGTGAGCCACTGGAGGAAGCTGGTCGGCAGCAGGATCGGCTGGACCACGTCTGGAACACAACAATGTACGTGTTGAAAACTCATACTGGGGTCGAAAGTGAGTAAGGTTTCAAGAGTGAGTGAGTGAGTGAGACAAATCGATATTTTTGTAGGTTAATCCGATAAACTTGAGCCCGGAAAATCTTAGTGAAATTTTGCAGATCCTAGTTCTTTTTAATACAATATTAAGTTAGAATGTGAGCCAAGGTGTTTAAAGATCTACGTGACGTAAGGATCAGTTTACCTTGAATGGAATGCAATTTCTCCTAATCTTTTCGAAGGTAGATTTGGTCTTCCAGCAGTGGGATGATAGGAGACATTTTGTTATAATTAATTCAGGAAGACTCTCGCAAAAATCCAGACTTGCCTGGCACTGTGCCAGGCAAGACGCAGCGCTTGTAACTCTCCTGATGAAGATCGCCGAATGTGATCGAAACTAGTCGTACTTAGTTAACAACTTCATTTTCACGTGAGTACTCCCGTGTTAATTATAACAAAATGTGTCAAAACCACGTCAGTTTCCAGAGATGATTAGAGGTTGAGATGAAATAAAGATTATTCGAAAGCCAAATCAATAAAAGTCCTTACTAGAGTAGGCGACGAAGGGCACGGTGATGACCGCAATGTCGTTGTTCAGGTTGCTCGGGTTGTAGGAGCCGTGGCTGTCGACGTCCCGCGTGCGCACGCGCACCCCGCCCGAGAACAGCGTCGTGGAGCCGAACACTGCTTCGATCTCGGAACCCTGCGAGAAAACAAGTGTGTTAAGAGAGGTAAACCAACAGTACGAGACCAGTATGCCTAAAATACGTAGCGAGTACTTAATAGCCCTTATTCGATACTCGTAGGTAAAATGTATGCAAAATCTTACAGCGCCCTTGTGAACATGAATGGTAACTGCAATGTTTATACATTTTTTTTTATCGATAGCTCGTTTTGTATTTTATGTTAAAATTTGTGCAAGGTAAACAAAAAAGGTACTCGTATACTGCAACAGTAAGCTACCTCCACTAGATCATCATCACGAATGATGAAATAATATAGTTCATGGTCTGTGAGCTAAGCTTTTTCCGATCCCATGCTGTGCTTTTTAAATATTTTTAGCTCAGTCTATTCCACTTCTTCCAGCCATTTCCGTCTGGCGTCCTGGGCTCTTGTTTCCCGGAAAACCAAACCCACACCAAGGGTACAGTTCTCTGCGATTAGCCTGTTTGTGTACCTTGGCGTTTGAGAGGTGAAACTAATCTTAGAAATTTTGATCATTTTACGTAGAGTCCGCTACTACCCCCACTAAAGCCCGGGTCAGGAGTCCAACTCTGGCTAGTAAGATATCTCGGTCACTGTCGCTCTCATTACAAACGTTATGAGAGTGAGAGTGACGCAGATAGTCCAGGGTATCGATTCAGTTAACCGTTCCTAAACTGGAACGTTGATGATGCGTAACGGCTTTTTCAGCTGTCATTTCAATCTTGAGACGGACCTAAATCGCTATTTCGACAAACGACAAAGGGCTCAGCTTTACCAGTGTGACGTCACCATCGCTTCGTTCGTTCGTTGACAGCGGAAAAAAGCAGTTCGACATCTTCAGCGTTATAGTTTAGACATGGTGACGATTACGTGATGGCGGGTGGTACTCGTACCTGGTAGAAGCCGTCGAACCAGCAGTGCGCCGCCGACAGCAGCCGCGTGTTGCTCAGCAGCGAGGCGCCGCACACCGACGTCTGCCCCGTCGTCAGCGAGATCAGCAGACCCACCTGACACATACGAGTACGTCATTGTCATTGTTTTACAAGTGTTTACCCAAACATTTTTAAAACCCCTGAAAAACTGTAAATCTTTCAACAAATAAACATCTTGAATCACTGCTAACAAAACTCGACCAAGTCACTTTTCAACTCGTATTTTTGCAACCATGACTTCTTCGTTTTCCCAGCGCGACCGTTGGGTAAGGGAATCTACTCACCAGGTAGGGGTACGCGCCCGGCGCGGCGGGCTGCCCCCCCGCGACCCTGCCCCCCGCCCCCTCCTCAGCCTCCTTCAGCTCCCGCGCCGCCGGGATGCCCTCGTGCTCGTGGTAGAACAGAGAGATAGGATGCGCGCCCGGCGCCACCCGCGCCGCGGCGCAGCAAGCCTGAGAGATACCAAAATAAAATTAAACATTAAAAACCCTTAACGCTAAAACGGCTGAACCGATTTTAATAAAACATGTCTTAGAACCACCGCTAGAAAACCTGCTTTCAGGTTGTAAAATACCGCATCCGAATCGGTTCACCCGTTTAAGAACTATGGTGCCACAGACAGACAAAAAACCCGCATGAAACGCTTTGATTCCACTTTTATAATATTACGCGGACCGCCAGAGTGTGGGATGCTCTGCCTGAGTGGGTCTCTATCAGAATACTCTTTTAGTTGAAAGACAATTCAGTGGATGTGGTCTTAGTGGATGTTACCCGATAGATGTAGGAAGTATACCTATACCTAGGTAGGTAGGTGTGTTCAAGTCTCAAGTGAATCAGTATCTAGTAGGCGCGCGCGGGCTGCATCGTAGACCGTATCATTGCTCACCGTCAGACAAGATGGCGGTCAAACGCAAGCCTACCACCGAATAAAATAAAAAGCTGTAGTTCACCGAGCGAAGCGAAGCGAAGCGCAAGTATCGAAACTGTATGGAAACAAATCAGTGGTTTTCTGAAGGTATTTGAAAATTAATAAATCTGTACGTAAACGGTTGATGCCATATCGCCATGATGCAAGCAAATAACCCATTTAAATACATTTTTAACCGACTTCAAAAAAGGAGGAGGCTCTCAATTCGACTGTATGTTTTTTTTTTGTTTGTTATTAAAATTCAAATATAAGCAAACAAGTCGAACGAGGTAGTTTGTAAGGCACTATGTTTTTAATTTAATAAGATCTGTTAGACCTACATTCTGCAAATAAACTGTAGAACCTTGAGGCATCGCTCACCTCATCTGTTGTACCGCAGAAACTAAAAAGATCCATTTTCTCACTTCAGCATCAACTTTGCTCTCAGGATGTCACCATGTACCTTTTTTTTTGTTTACGAGGAGAAATCTTCGCCAGATGCCCGGCTGCCATGGGGTGCAGCCGGGTTTTGTGGAATAGTACCCATGTACATAAAATTAATGTTTACAAAAAAAACCCGACTTTAAGACTACTCGTACAAAAACTTGAAATAAATTGTACGAGGTGGGGTCGGCAGATGATGATGAAAGCAAGAATAAATGTGTGCTTGTGTGAGTGTGTGAGTGGCCGGCACACAAGCTTTTTTTGAAGTGAAAACTTCTTTAGCGGCGTTGTACACTTTTTTGGAATTGGTAAAAAATGTTAAACTCGCGACAGGGTCACGTGACCTGATCGAAAATTCGTAAGACGGATGGAGAGTAGACAGCTAGTATCCCCCTCTCTTTCTACGGCGCGGCGAAAATGCATGCCTGCGCCGGCTGTTTCGTTTAGGCGGCGCAGGGCGCTTGCGCGAATGTTCTAATTTGACAGTTATAGTGACCTAGTGATTATAGTGGACACGATATCGATTCATTTTTCTATTAAAATAATTAAAGCAATGCGTGCAAAATTATTCCCTAACCAGTCCAAAATATCCAAAACGCACAACGTTAATACTTAAGTTTTCACTTCTGCCGGCACTCCCGGAGTGCAACCCGTCGTTTTTTTATGATTTTGAGTGACGAGACGAGCAAATCGCTCGTCTAATGTACTCGTAAAACGTCACGTTTGCCCATAACAGGTCTGCGCCACCAAAATTTTTAATTTCTTAGAATTCGCGACTCTGCGCGGCACAGCATTGCGCTCGTCACTCCTATTTGCCCTGAAACACTGGAAACATTGCCCTTCCAACCGGAACACACTATTTCTTATGTTTTTATTTAGAAATAGGCTTGCATTTGACCGCCATCTCGCCTGATGGTAAGCAACGATGCGGTCTACGATGGAGCATGCTTGCCGAGAAGGAACCGATTCAATGCGTCACAGTTTCAGACCCTGAGGCCTCGATACGTACCAGAGCCAGTAACAGCACAGCGGTCTTCATGTCTGACACCACACAACACTAACTACCTCACGTTCCCTGATTACTTATTTATATAGACCTAATCACTAGCTAGCTTGCTTCCTCTAGCTTTGGTCGCTCTCTGTCAATATTGTGACGTCACTCGTTGATTCACCGAGCGAAGAGAGGTCTCAGAGTGGAGGGGAACAAAACGGCGTTTGCATGTTTATTTGTTTGTCCGACGATAACTTGAGTATCGTTTATTCGATTTTCATGAAATTTCGCAGGCAAATTGTTCATTATAGTACAATTTTCACGTTCGAATATGAGCGAAGTCGATCGAAGGGTTGAGGAGATCTATGGGCGCGAGGTTCAGTTCGCCGCGAACCTCTACTAGTCTAAATGTTTGATATTTCTTTTGTTGCTTGTATTTGAACTCCTTCTTCGGCACTAATTTTATGATATTTAAAATATTTTATTTGGGTCTGAACTACAAATCCAGTTTAAACTTAATCACGGCCTAAAATGCTCTGTCAACTTCTCGCTGACGTGAAATGTTACTTACTAAAACAAGACGGAGAGTTTTAAGCAATGACTAAGTTTAAGCAGGCTTTATAAACCAGACCCTAACAGTTAAACTCTATATCGAGTTTTTCTCAATCGTCAACTCGTAAGTTTCTAAAAACTATTGCGGGAAAAACAATTTTAATCATAATGACAGACAAATAGGACAGACTATATTATTTTAAATATTACATAAGTAATAGAAGTAATTAATCTTCTTAATATATTAATCTGCGATTAGATAACCAGGAGACAGGTAAACAGTTATTATATGATAATTGTTCGATTTCCTCGGCAATGACTAGAAGCAACTATCGCCACTCGTGATGACGCACGGACCTAATGGAGTACTCGTATCTTAGTAGGTTGCCTAGAAGAGATTGCTATTAAGGATAAGGTTTCAGGCACGCGGTGATGCAGTGGTCTGTGTTAATCAAGGGTGTTAGGTAAATCTATTCAAAATATTTGTTTTCTTCTGTCCGGATGTTTGTTTGTTTGTGTGGATGTTCGTTCATACTTGCGTGCAGGGCGAATGTTTGTTTTTATGGTTTACATCCGAACAAACATACGAGTATACCTATAGTTCCATACATTGTAAGTTTAATAAAAGTTTTTAAAATGGACGGCCACATATATTATGTTAATTGCCACAATAGTCACCGCGTTACTAACTGCGTTAATTTCTCTCTCGCGCACTTGTGGGTCTTATGGAGCCGCAAGATGGTTAGAGACGCATATCGATAACAATAAACTCAGATAGAAACGTAGTATTGTGGCCCTGAAAAGGTCCCTACTTTATGGCCCTACGACTCAGTTGGTAACGCGGTGACTATAGGAATGTGGTTGCATCATAAAGCAAGCAATAATGTCCAAGAACAATCTCAGCCGAGATATAACTTGATTATGATTACCTATTAGTAACGAATCGTAATCAATTAATTCATGATTAGTGTCATTAACGGATTACATACGAACTGCAATCGTAAGCTTTATCAGTGATAACGTTTTCGCCTTAACCGATATTATTTAAACTACTATATCATGCGGTTTTACCTGTAATTTTTTTTACAGGAAATGAAACGATCGATTAAGGTTAGTACCTATATTCTTAAAAGTAATCTTATCTACGAGTATCTTACGAATATAACCTCCAGTTCTGCGAACAGTACTGTAGGTCTCACGAGAACTTTTTTGCGACAATCACAGTGTTTTATCTACACAACCTCTTGACTGTTATATTTTTATTCGAAATTCTTGTTTAAAAATAGGTGTACCATTTAGACTCGTATTACTTCTGCCAATTTTTATCAACATCGACCGGTAAATGGCGCTGCAGCAAATTTCCTCCCTCTTTGAGGGAAATACCCCCCAATCAAAAAATCCAGACGACAAAAATAATCAATGAAATTGTTGAACCTGTAAACCAAGTTTCATCGAGATTCGTTGAAAAGTACGCCCTGTACATACAAAGAATACAGACATCTGGACAGGTGAAAGAAAATTTTTGCCAGATGTTGCAGAGACGCTTCCCTCGCTCGCTCAATAAATGCCAAAGACGTTTGCGAGTTTGGTTTTTGGATGTTTTATGAAGTTTTATATTGTTTCAAACCTGCTGCCGAGCAGCACCGGGCACATAGCAAATCACAAGATACAGACAGAAAGACACTCAATTTTAATTCACAAATGTAATTACACATTACGAGTGTAGGTGACCTGACCTATTTATTTATTTATTCTATTAATTTATAATATTTATTTATTTACACGACACAAAACATTTAATAGTATTTTATACATTATATATTTACACTGACACATACGCAACTCACACACTCGCATACATTCATCACACTAAACATTAATAATTAAATCACACAAACATCGCCGCGCGCGCAACTTAGTCATGCGACGTCACACGATCGCCGCTAGCGCGCGGCGTAACGATCCTTCCCCCGCCCGCAGCCGGGCGAGGTCGATCGCGCAGTCGAACGCTGCTGGAGCCACCA
The DNA here is from genome assembly GCA_949125135.1 of Alcis repandata. Classification (NCBI taxonomy): domain Eukaryota; kingdom Metazoa; phylum Arthropoda; class Insecta; order Lepidoptera; family Geometridae; genus Alcis; species Alcis repandata. Next base: position 45,420 of record OX421252.1, read on the forward strand.
GTCGTCCGATAGACAATTGCAGCGAAGCCCGCGTCACTTTTATATCGCACCGCGCTTACGCAATTCTTTGTTTTTCTGCTTTCTGTTCTCTGTTAATTTACTGTACTTCGTCCTGTCTTCCTGCTTGTTGTGTCGTGTCTAAATATAAACTGAACTATCATTTCCGGAATATTATTTGGCAACCTTCTTTGCAACCGAGCTTCCGCGGCTCGGATTAGGTGCTATTCCCCACATAGACATCTAAACTGGTGACCCCGACGTGATAAAGTGACACGATCGGGGAGAAGAGTTCACTTTCCCGATTATTATACGCCCTAACTCGGTCTCTGGAAGGGAGTGATGTAGGTGACCTGACCTATTTATTTATTTATTCTATTAATTTATAATATTTATTTATTTACACGACACAAAACATTTAATAGTATTTTATACATTATATATTTACACTGACACATACGCAACTCACACACTCGCATACATTCATCACACTAAACATTAATAATTAAATCACACAAACATCGCCGCGCGCGCAACTTAGTCATGCGACGTCACACGATCGCCGCTAGCGCGCGGCGTAACGATCCTTCCCCCGCCCGCAGCCGGGCGAGGTCGATCGCGCAGTCGAACGCTGCTGGAGCCACCAGTCGTCCGATAGACAATTGCAGCGAAGCCCGCGTCACTTTTATATCGCACCGCGCTTACGCAATTCTTTGTTTTTCTGCTTTCTGTTCTCTGTTAATTTACTGTACTTCGTCCTGTCTTCCTGCTTGTTGTGTCGTGTAAATAAATAAATATTATAAATTAATAGAATAAATAAATAAATAGGTCAGGTCACCTACACACACACACATAGACATCTAAACTGGTGACCCCGAAGCAGAATGAGCGCCGGAAACGAGACTTCGGACACAGACGCCACGCAGGTTAACGCCAACGTGCATCCACGCCGCCACCGCCGTGCCGACTTCAAAATGGCATCGCCCAGTATGCCGCCCGTGACAACGCCGCCGCCTCCATCTCACCACATCAAACTACCTCCGTTCTGGCCCGAAAAACCGACCATCTGGTTCGCGCAAGTAGAGGGTCAGTTCGCAATTATGGGCGTCACTGATGAAACGGTAAAATTTTACCATATACTGGCCACGCTCGAACGACAATACGCCGCCGAAATTGAGGACATCCTTACCGGTCCTCCAAACTACCAGCGGTTGAAGGACGAGCTAATAAAAAGGCTTTCGGCGTCCCGGGAAAATAAAGTAAAACAGCTGATAACGCACGAGCAGATGGGAACCCGCAAGCCAACGCAGTTTTTACGACACCTGCGGCATCTGGCCGGACCGGAAATTCCAGAAGAGTTCCTGCGGACCATCTGGAGCAGCCGGCTACCCGCATCGCTGCAGCCGATCGTCGCGTCGCAGTCTACGCTGTCGTTGGACGCACTCGCCGAGCTCGCCGACCGCGTCCATGACCTCGCGACACCTTCGCACCATGTCGCGGCCACGGCGACATCATCATCATCGTCAGATTCGCCGATTGAACTGTTGGCGCGCCAAGTAGCAGAGCTGTCGCGCCAGGTCAGCGCCCTGACGATGCAGTCGCAGCACCGCTCGAGGCCACGAGAACGGGGTGGAGGTCAACGCGGTCGCTCCTCGTCTCGTCGATCGGATTCAAACTACCGAAAGTACCCCCTTTGTTGGTACCACAGCAAACATGGAGCTAAAGCGCAGAGATGCACGAAGCCTTGCGACTACAAATCGTCGGGAAATGCGACGGGCGGTCAGTAATGGCGACCAATGACCGCCACATCACAACGGGTCGCCTGTTCATCACGGACCGCGGGACGAACACGGAACTACTCATAGACACTGGAAGTGACATTTGTGTTTATCCGATTTCCGCGCTTCGTGAGTGTCGTGCTAAGACTGCATATCAGCTCAGTGCTGCCAATGGTTCGGCTATCGACACATATGGTTATATACAACTTAATTTAAATTTAGGCCTACGGCGTAACTACCCGTGGCGCTTTGTTGTCGCCGACGTCACAAAAGCCATTATAGGCGTTGATTTTTTATCCCACTACCGCCTTATTGTCGACGTCGGCCAACAAAAACTTGTCGATAGCCTAACCAATGTCAGTACTGTAGCATGTTTAGATATAAGTAATAGCCTAGTTTCAAGTGTTAAAGTAGCGACTGGTGGTGACAGTAGGTATCACATGATTTTAGCCGAATATCCGGAAATAACACGCCCCGCTGGTACTCCGGGTATTGCCAAACACCACACTACACACCACATTCGCACTACACCAGGTCCACCTGTGTCATGCTCTCCACGCAGACTTGCCCCCGATAAACTAAAAATCGCGAAAAGTGAATTCGATGCAATGCTAGCAAACGGGACGGCACGACCGTCTGATAGTCCTTGGGCATCACCTCTCCATCTTGTCTCTAAGAAAGATAACGGCTGGCGTCCCTGTGGGGATTATAGGCAACTTAACGCGCGAACAATACCCGACCAATATCCGATAAAACACATTCATGATTTTTCACACAGTTTGTCCGGTTGTAAATATTTTTCGGTAATCGATTTAGTTAAGGCCTATAACCAATTGCCCGTCGCGGAGGAGGACATACCTAAGACCGCGATCACCACACCCTTCGGATTGTACGAATTTCCGTTTATGACTTTTGGCCTACGGAACGCAGGACAAACTTTTCAGAGATTTGCCGACGAAATGACCCGCGGACTCGATTTTTGTTACCCATATTTGGACGATTTTTTAATTTTTAGCAAATCGTCACGTGACCACGAAGACCACTTGCGTCAGCTTTTCACCCGTATGAAAAACTACGGCGTTCTCATCAACACCACCAAGTGCGTCTTCGGCGTGTCAGAGGTAACATTTCTCGGGTACCAAATCTCTGAAAAGGGCACCAAACCACTGGACAGCAAGGTACAGGCAATTTCAAGCTTCCCCCCACCAAAAACCGTCCGAGAGCTCCGACGATTTTTAGGGATGGTGAATTTTTACCGACGATTTTTGCCAAACGCCGCTCAAATTCAAGCCCCGCTGAATGCCTTGCTGACTGGATCGGTTAAAGCTTCCCACCCAGTTGTCATAGAGGGAAATTCGTTACAAGCTTTCGAAGACTGCAAGAAGAGCCTATGCAACGCAGCTCTCCTGGCTCATCCTGACTCAGAAGCTAAGCTAGGACTCGTCACTGACGCTTCTGATACAGCTTTAGGCGGAGTCCTACAACAGCTGAAGGACGGAGACTGGCAGCCTCTAGCATTTTTCTCTCGCAAATTGAGCCCGTCGCAAACGAAATACTCTCCGTACGACCGTGAGCTCCTTGCCATTTACGAGAGTATAAAATACTTCAGGCACATGCTAGAAGCCACTCACTTCACGATCTATACTGACCACAAGCCACTCTGTTACGCTTTCCATGAGCGGAAAAGTAACTGCTCGCCGCGTCAGTATAGACACCTCGACTTCATATCGCAGTTCACCACCGACATCGTCTTCATCGCCGGCAAGGACAACTTAGTTGCCGATACACTGTCGCGTGTGGAGGAACTGCAGATTCCAGTCGATCTTGAAGTGATGGCCAAGCTCCAAGCCACGGATCAAGATCTTGCAGATCTTCTGAAAGGCGAAACATCACTTCGCCTGACCAAGACGAACGTACCAGGGAGTCGAGCAGTATTGTACTGCGACGTCAGTACACCGACACCCAGGCCTTTCGTCCCGCAACAACTGCGTCGGCAGGTATTCAACTGCCTTCACTCGCTCAGCCACCCCGGTGCCAACGCCACTGCCAAGTTAGTTGCACAACGCTTCGTTTGGCCACTGATGCGGAAAAACTGCCGTGAATGGTCTAAGGCATGTTTGACTTGCCAGCGCTCGAAGGTCACTAGACACGTCGCCTCACCTTTAGGTACGCACGACTTACCTTCGGCGCGTTTCAAATGTGTCCATTTAGACCTAATCGGCCCTCTACCGCCCGCTGGTGGATATCGGTACTGCCTCACAGCTGTCGATCGCTTCACGCGATGGCCGGAAGCTGTGCCCGTTGCCGATATCTCCGCCGAAACAGTGGCCAAAGCGTTTATAGCATGTTGGGTGGCCCGATACGGTTGTCCTACCAAGATCGTAACCGATCGAGGCGGACAATTCCAATCGGCCCTGTTTCAGCAGCTGTCCAAATCGATTGGTTTCGATCATCATCAGGACAACAAGCTACCACCCCCAGTGCAACGGCTTGGTAGAACGATTTCACCGGCAGCTGAAGGCAGCGATCACTTGCCACGCTGACGCCAACTGGATCGAGTCGCTACCACTCGTACTTCTCGGCATAAGGAGCGCCTTCAAAGAAGACCTCCAGACTTCATCGGCTGAACTGGTGTACGGTGAGCCGTTACGTCTACCTGGCGAATTTTTCGGCCACGACGTAACCTACTACACCACCGACATCACCGATTTTTCAGCCCGCATGAAGTCCTTTGCCGAGAACATACGACCAGTTCCACCTCAGCACCACTCTAATCACAGAGCCTTCGTTTTCAAGGAGCTTGCTACCTGTAGTCACGTATTCCTCAGGGAAGAAGTGCTACGTGCCTCACTCCAGCCTGCTTACACCGGCCCTTACGAAGTGCTCAAGAGGGGTGCAAAAACCTTCAACATTCGCGTCAAGAACAAAGACGTGACGGTAACCATAGACCGCCTTAAACCGGCCTATATACTGTCCGCCGACACACCTCCACCGCGACGCGTAATTCCGCCTCCAGACCCCCCACAGCCAACTTTCGAGACCCCAACGTATAAAGTGACACGATCGGGGAGAAGAGTTCACTTTCCCGATTATTATACGCCCTAACTCGGTCTCTGGAAGGGAGTGATGTAGGTGACCTGACCTATTTATTTATTTATTCTATTAATTTATAATATTTATTTATTTACACGACACAAAACATTTAATAGTATTTTATACATTATATATTTACACTGACACATACGCAACTCACACACTCGCATACATTCATCACACTAAACATTAATAATTAAATCACACAAACATCGCCGCGCGCGCAACTTAGTCATGCGACGTCACACGATCGCCGCTAGCGCGCGGCGTAACGATCCTTCCCCCGCCCGCAGCCGGGCGAGGTCGATCGCGCAGTCGAACGCTGCTGGAGCCACCAGTCGTCCGATAGACAATTGCAGCGAAGCCCGCGTCACTTTTATATCGCACCGCGCTTACGCAATTCTTTGTTTTTCTGCTTTCTGTTCTCTGTTAATTTACTGTACTTCGTCCTGTCTTCCTGCTTGTTGTGTCGTGTCTAAATATAAACTGAACTATCATTTCCGGAATATTATTTGGCAACCTTCTTTGCAACCGAGCTTCCGCGGCTCGGATTAGGTGCTATTCCCCACATAGACATCTAAAACGAGTAACTCGCCTTAAGGTTTCGTCCTCAAGGAGGTTCAGGACCCTAAAAACAAACAAACATACTAAGCATTCTACACATACTTAACCAAATAAGGATGAAAACGTAAATGAACACTGCATTATGACACCTCGCTATCTACAGAGCCGTGACAGCGAGCGCCCGCGTCTCCCGCCTGACAGCGGCTGCGGCGAGCCGTCCCGCGGAACTCACCGTGAATGGGCGGAACACGTAACGAGTATTTTAACACGCTTTTATTAGTTACACCTTACACCTGTATGTATGTATGTATGTATGTATGAATGTAACCGACTCCTTTGAGCTCGATTTTGCGCTACTTTGAACGATCAGATTTAATTCAAACTTTGCAGACCTGTTAAAGACCGATGACAATGCGTGTTTTTTAGTTCTTTAAACTGTTATACATTTATATTTTTTATTGTTACAATTAACACGGGAATATTCACGTAAAAATGAAGTCGTGACCACATTCGGTGACCTTCATTAGGTGATGTGACCAAAACTAGTAAACGACTTAATTTTTACGTGAGTATTCCCGTGTTATAACAAAAATGTGTGAAAACAACGTTAGTTTCCACGTAACGAGTACAGTGGCGAGACAGCGCCCTCGGCCGAATACGGTTGTTGACCGAGCGAGCGAAGCGTCTCTGCAACAACTGGCAAAGTTTTCTTTCATCTGTCCGGATGTTTGTTTGTATGTTGGTACTCGCGTACAGGGCGTATTTTACAACGAATCTCGACGAAACTTTGTTTGTAGGTTCTACGGTTTCAATTTTTTTTTTTTTGTCGTTGGGATTTTTTGATTGGGGGGCGGGGGGGAGGGTAAATTCCCTCAAAAAGGGGGGAAATATTTGGTAGGTGGCTTATTCTAAAGAAGAATTTCGAATAGATATGAATAAAATCAGTCAAGAGGTTGTCGAGATTGAACATTGTGCACATCCGAGTACGTACTCGTAAGATCTCGCAACGAGTACTGTTCGCAGAACTACTAGTCTTACAGTTTCAGGTCAAACGGCTGAACCAATTTTAATAAAACATGTCTAAGAACAACTGCTAGAAAATATGCTTTCAAAGAAATAGCTCTGACAGACAGACACACACGCACTATAATATGACACATACGAGTAGGTATCTAATATCTATAGGTAGGTAAAATATTATATACTAGCGGCCCGTCCCGGCTTCGCACGGGTAGACTTTGGGATAAACGTAGAGTAAATTGAAATCGGTCCAGTCGTTCACGCGTGATGGCGTGACCAAAGGTGTTGAGAATAATTATAGGAACTCTTTGTTATAACCTCTATTCTCATGCTATTGCGTAACTATAGCAACCGTAGTTTGTTGATGCTAACTTGTCAATTTATAGTAAAAATTATCAGTAGAAAACGCACACTGTTTTGATAGATATGATTGAATTTGAACTTTGTACAGAGGTAATAAAGTGCAAATTGACTCTTGGACGTTAGGCACATACCTACATTGCTTAAACAACAGTGAGTGCTTGCAATTCAATATGAACTTTAAACAATAGCAATAAAGCTCGTTTTAGTTAGAAAACGTTTGTATGGGAAAAAGAAAAGGTCTGTTTTTAGGGTTTTTCAATATTTCTGAGAGATTTTCTTAATATTTTTTTCCGTATGAACCTTCTCCTAATAATAACAAATACAACAAAAAAAGAATTAGTGAAATCGGTCCAGCCATTCACGCGTGAGGCCGTGACCAAGGAAAACGGGTTTCATTTTTATATATATAGATAACATTCCTTTTTTGCGTCGGGGGTTAAAAAAAAGAAACTGATGATATCTAATTGTTTATTAAATCAATTTTACGAGCAAAGTACAAAGTTTTTAAAGAACTGTTTAAAACACACAAATAATAACCGAAACGCATTAAAGGGGAAGTGAATAATTATTACAGAAACTTATAAAAAGAGAAGTAAACATGTTTGAAACTTAAAAAAAACTTCAGAACTCATTAAAAGAATAATTATACAGAAAAAAAGACGTGTGGCACTCGTGGACTGCCGCGGTAAAGCTATTGCATAGCATATTTTTTGCAAATAGATAGAAGAAGATAGAAGCTATGCAATAGTTTAAAAATACTGATTGTACTGCGAATGAGTAAAAAGTAAGACAGTATTTTTTCTTATCAAAAGGGAAGTAAATATTGCAGATACCTATTAAAAGGTAGTGAATATTATATTTCAGAAAAGGGAAATGAGTTTTTCAGAAAAGAGAAGTGAATATTTCAGAAAAGGGAAGTGAATATTTGTGAAAAGTGAATATCGGAGTGGTCGTCCGTGTTTGTCACCGGTAGTGCAGTCTAGAGCCGGGCCCGGATCCAGGGCGCGTAGTAGACGACGCGCTGGTAGCCGGCCGGCGCGCCCGCGCTGCAGCCCGCCGCCGACCCGAACGTGAACACGCCCAGCTGGAATTATAAAAAATATAAATAAAATAAATAAGAAATGATAAACGTTTTACACTCATAGCTCTCTGCTAGAATTCCCTGTGTCGGATGCCATGGAACACAAAGACAAGGACAACTAACACCCAGACACAGAGCAGATATTATTTTTAAAATCATTCTAACATCTGAGCCCGGGACCTCTGGCTACATCTGGCATTCATTTTGTCGAGTATCATTGTCATTTTTCTATGGAACAGCTGTTTTTTTTTCGCGTATTCCGGGTTGGTCCCATTGTAAACGTTGTTCATTATGATGAGTACTATGAGACCTTTTCGGCTGAGCATCGAGCTGCCAATCACCCCGTACTCGTATGAGTGACGAGAGGCGAGGTCAGTTCGCCGCGAAGGACTGTACTAGTGGGTGAAGTGGTGGCGGTACTCACGAGCACGTCGTTCCCGGCGCTGGAGTACAGTATGAGCGGGCCGCCCTGGTCGCCGCCGCACGGGTTGCGGCCCCCAGCACCCGACGTGCACATCTCCGCCGGCGACACCTGGGACGGTACAACTTCATTTTCAATAATGCTTTTAAGCCCAAACACGACGACTAACCGAGCTAGCGAAGCGTCTCTGCTACAACTAGTATTCATCTGTCCGGATGTTTGTATGGGTTGTCTAATGTTTGCCCGAAGAATATAAGCAATAATTCTCAAATGCCCGAATTTTACTTGCCCGAATTTCATTTGCCCGAATTGTTTGTTTACCATAAAAGTTATGTGACATACTCTTGTTTGCCCGTACATTAGATTTAATAATGATACGAGTGCCATACGTATTATTATCCATTTTATTAATTGCAATAATATTATTTAACAGAATATTTCAACGCCATACTAAATTAATTTCAAATAATATTGTTTTTATTTCTGATACCTACTTATCACTATAATCGATCCATGTCGCTTCCATAGAAATTAACCTAACGCCTTTGTCCTAAAAAGCGATTGGCTTTCTAGCACTTCGCCGGCCCCTGCCGCGGCACGCTCGCTACGCTCGCTCGGCTCGTGCGTTGTTTTTCATGTTCTAACCTAACCTAACCTATTGATTGTTTAGTTTAAACCGATCTTATGATTTTTTTCTAGAAGTAATTTCGATGGCAAATGATATTATGGCATATGATAATTACGCCTTACAATGATGATAACAAATGATATTATTGAAATTGACTTTATGGAAAACAAAGTTTCTAGCACGTGACTAACATAGTAAACAATGAGTATAACATATAAAATTATGAGAAACAATATTATGTCTGTTGACCAGTATAGCAGATAAAATTATGGCAAATGAAATTCTAGCAAATGGGTGTAGGTATACCATATTATATATCAAGTAATGTATTTATTTATAAGGGTTGGGTACCAGCAAAAAAAAAAGTCTGGTGCACGAAAAGAGAAGAGCCTATTGACCATGGACAACCTTCATTCCAAATTTCATGTAAATCCGTTCAGCCGTTTTTTGCGTAAAAGAGGAACAAACATACAAACTTTCGCGTTTATATATTAATATTAGTAGGATATTTGTTTCTGTACCTGCGTGCCGTAGTACTGCTGGCACTCCGCGTTGGAGATGACGTTGACGAACACGTCGCGCAAGCTGGCCGCCGTCGTGATGGGCGCCGCTGGAAGAAGGGACATACACTTAGAGACAGTCCAGGGAAGCCGTGGGTTTTTTGACGTGACAACGTCAAAAATAAATAAATAAATAAAAATAAATAAATCGATGAACGTCGGCTGCACGCACGAAAAAGTCCCGTTACGTTCATTGTGACGTCACGATCGGAGCGAGAAAAGTATGAAATAATTTCATCAATGTTTTGTTGATAATTTAAGGTGACAACGTCACCTTAAATTATCGGCCGTAAACCGACTTTACAGAAAACCAATGTTTATCGTTTGTACTACATACGAGTATTCTTTTAAAATGTAATTGTATTATAGAGAGAGTACTCACAGTCGGAAGTCCGTCCGTAGCCGATCACCTCCGCGCGCGTGCCCACGTACTCGCCGGACGACGACAGCGCGATGGGCCTCACCGTCGCTGCAACAACAACACACTGCTCACAACAACAACAAGCTGCGAGAGTGAGAGAGAGAAATTCTGCAGGAAGGGAGAGAAAAGCCTGCAGGGTGGAGTCTCATTTCTCTAATCTCTCTGTAATTTCTCTCAAACTCTAGTTTAACTAGTAGTTCGTAGCGAACTGAGACCTCACCGCGCCGATATCTCCCCAACTTCACGACCGATTTCGCTCATATTTAAACTTAAAAATTGTGTTAAAATGAAGTACTTGCTTGCTAAATTAAAACAAGATCGGATCAACCATACTCAAGTTATCGTCGGACAATCATACGTACGAGTACACACCTACAAGCGCCGATCTGTTCCTCTAGAGTCTAGTCTAGACTCTGAGACCTTCCCAGTCTTCATGTCTCATAATTTTCGGTTTTTCTGAACACACTAGTTTCGTATTACTCGTAGTAGGCCACTGACCGGTGGAGTACTGGTAGGGCACGGTGAGCAGCGCGATGTTGTAGTGGATGGAGGCGGGCGAGTACAGGTCGTGCACCATGATGGTGGGCGCCGCCACGCGCGTGCCGCCCGAGAACAGGAACACCGAGCCCAGCACCACCTGCCGGGGTCAGTCGGGACTTAGTCGATGCTAGCTGCGACGGTTTTTATGCGGCTTTGATGATGCAAAGTAGGCTATAGGTTATTCAGGAACCTGAAGTCTCTTCATTCGAATTTTTAATAATACCAATCGAGATCAGTGTAGTACTACTAGACACGTGATAATAAGCACTCACACACACTGACTCATAAACATACAAACGTTCGCTCTTATAATATTAAGTAGGATGGGAGTCATGGCCTGCAATGGATGCATTGTGGGTACTTAAGATAATGCTGCAAGTGCGAGCGGTTACCCAAGTGAACTCAACTCTTCGTAATACCGGAGCGAGGCTCTGAGCTGCTGGCACAAGCTGCTCGAGTGGCGTAGACTAACAACTTGAAGATGAGCACCAGTCAAGTTGTTGTGATGACATAAATAATGTAAACCAAAGCCACCTCATACAATCCAGAGAAAATGTTGGTTTTCTCTGTGCTTTGATAAAATACCACTTAGCTTTTCGGTGAAGGAAATACATCGTAAGGAAACCTGCATACGTCCGGAGAACAAATTAGGTATGTGAAACCAACCCGCACTTGACACTTGACTCGTGCTGGACGAAGAAAACTTCAAGAATCTGACTGCCAACCTCAACTAACCTTTTTTTAAATCCTATGATAGTCTTGCGTTTGACAGTCATTTCACCTGATGAACAATGAGGCGGTTTACGATGGAGCGCGTGCCAAGTAGATTCACTCGCGACTTGAAGACACTAGATTATAGCTACCGGGAAACACCCACTCGGGCAGAGCGTTCCACTCCCAGCAGTACGCACAGTAAAGGTCGACCAGCGCCGCGCCGGTTGTTAGTTGAGGCGTTATGCTGAGTTGAGACTGGTTTAAGGCAAAAATAGTGTTATTTCTTTTTAAATATTTAGTATGTTTGTATGTATATTTGTCTATTGTCTATTGAATGAAAGCGCTTCGCAGGAGCTTCGTAACAGAAGCGCGGAACTCACCAGCATGGAGTAGGCCTGCGAGTAGCCGTCCCAGTAGCAGGCGGCGGCGGTGAGCACGCGCGTCGGGGACACGAGCGAGCCGCCGCACACCGAGGTCTCGCCCGTCGTCAGGTCGATCACCAACCCCGCCTGCCGGGAACCAGCTCCTCACGTGAGCCAAAAATGTGGGGAAATATGTTTTGCTCTGCTATTACTTCGCAAAAGATCTGGACGTGGAAGTGAGAGCTGTGGTGAGAGTTTTAAAAGGTCGGCAACGTATCCGTGACGTCTCCGGTGTTCTGATATAGGTACCTATACCTCTACATAAGCAACGGTGATCGCTTACCATCAGGCGGCCCGTCGAGTCAATTTTCAAAATATTTTTAAAAACAAGCTGTAGTGACATGTGTAATTGTAGAAGCGTCTGCTCAGGTGCCCCCCTCCACCGGCAGTCGTCTTTAGCCCGTGACCCGTGTCGCACGGTGTATCAGATAAATAAATACCACATTCGTTAATTCAGTTCAAGTTTTAATTTTATTAATAATAGGCCCTATACATAGTTCTTCCATTGACTTGAGTGATTGGTCGGGAAAGATAAAGCACCCGTACCAACATTGGTGACCCCAGACAAAGTGAACAATAAATTTTCAATTTCTCGTGATATTTTAAAAATGGCTACTGCTAGTGTGCCAGCTATGGAAGAGAAGCCAGAAAACAGTTTGGCGGTAATATCAGTCTCCAGTAAAATTCCAGACTTCTGGATCGATCAACCCAGGGTCTGGTTCATCCGAACGGAGGCCATACTGGCCCCACAGAAGATGGGAGAAGAAGCCCGATTTAATATAATAGTGTCAAAATTAACAAAGGAAGCAATACAGCAGGTCATGGACCTGTTGATGAATCCTCCAGAGAAGAACAAATATGAGGCCTTGAAAAACAGACTGTTACAAATTTATGAGGAATCTGAAAACAGGCAAATACAAAAACTAATCGGCGAGATGGAGTTGGGAGAACAAAAGCCATCCCAGTTGCTACGTCGGATGCGCGATCTTGCAAGGGGAAAGATCCCAGATGAGACGCTCCGCATCCTGTGGCAAGGTCATCTGCCACAGGCGGCGCGGGCAGTTTTGGCTGTTACAGAAACTACAGATTTGGAACAGTTATGCACGATCGCTGACAAAGTACTAGAGACGACTCGGCCCGCGCAAGTTTCCGAGATTGCGCAGGTCTCCAACACGCAGTGCGAAAAAATCATCGCCGAAATTGCTAAAATCAACCTTCGACTAAACAACATGGAAAGAGACAGATCGAGGTCGATGAACCGCAATAGCGACAGAGGCTATAGAAACTCATCGCGCGCACGCAGCGGATCCAGGAGCCCGAAGAGCCCAGATTGGTTGTGTTTCTACCATTTTAGATTTAAAGAGCGAGCAAATAAATGCGTAAAACCTTGTGCCTGGAAGGATGAGGGAAACTAGACAAAGTGCAAACAGAGGCGGTTGTTTGCACGATCTTACCGTCCCACCGCCTATGTATCACAGACTTAAATAGTGGTTTAAACTTTTTAGTGGACACTGGTGCAAATGTTTCAGTTTTACCTGTGAGGAAAAAATTGTTTAGTGATAACGTCTCGGCAGACTATAAGCTATACGCAGCAAACGGCACAGTGATAAAGACCTACGGCACTAAAACTTTAGAGCTCAATTTTAAATTGAGGCGACCGTATCGGTGGACATTCATTATTGCTGACGTGAAGCAACCGATACTAGGTGCAGACTTTTTAGAACATTATAAACTATTGGTAGATATGAGTGAGCGTAAATTGATAGACAAAGTGACCAGTTTGTGTGTTCTCGCTACAATAGTTACTCACTGCGACCCACCAATATACACTGTGAATTGTGAACATCCGTATTTTGAACTTTTGCAAAAATACCCGGACGTTACTAAAGCTATTTCTTTCAGAGAACCGTCTAAACATTCTGTGTACCACCATATTGAGACCACCGGTCCCCCGGTATACGCTCGAGCGCGACCGCTGCAGCCGGACCGGTATGCCAAGGTCAAAGAAGAATTCCGCGTCATGCAAGAGATGGGGATTTGTCGACCGTCGAAGAGTCCATGGGCCAGCCCACTTCACGTAGTTCCTAAGAAGAATGGTGAGTTGCGGCCCTGCGGAGATTATCGCCGGTTGAACGACATCACCAAACCAGATCGTTACCCGATACCGCGCTTGCAGGAATTTACTTACCTACTAGCTAATAAGAAGATATACTCTCAGCTTGACATAAATAGAGCCTATCATTTTATTGAAATCGCGCCTGAGGACATAGAAAAGACGGCAATAATAACTCCATTTGGTCTGTTTGAATTCCCGCGAATGACTTTCGGTCTACGCAACGCGGCCCAAACATTCCAACGGTTTATGAATGATACGGTCTTGCAAGGTTTAGACTTTATTTACTGCTATATCGATGACGTGTTAATTGCAAGTAGTGACGCCATAGAACATAAACAACACCTAGCCAAAGTTTTCGAAAGGTTCACGCAGTATGGAATCTCCATAAATTTATCGAAATGTTGTTTTGGTCAGGAGAAACTAGAGTTTTTAGGTTTCGAAGTATCGACTGAGGGGATACGTCCTTTGGAAGACAAGGTTCTAGCAATAAAAAAATTTCCAAAACCGCAGACTGTTGCAGAATTACGTCGTTTTTTGGGAATGGTAAATTTTTATCGCGCTCATCTTCCAAATGCCGCATCGTATCAGTCGAAACTGAATCAGTACTTGCACGGTTCTAAGAAAAACGATAAGACTAGAATAGAATGGACGGAGGACGCCGACAAGGCATTCGAACAATGTAAAGAAAGCTTACAAAGCGCTTGTATGTTGTTCCACCCGTTACCTGATGTACAATTATCGCTTATGTGTGACGCATCTGACACCGCTGTCGGAAGTGTAATTCAGCAATTTGATGGCAAGTCATGGAAACCGCTAGGTTATTTCTCCAAGGCGTTGTCAGCAGTTCAACGTAAATATTCAGCTTATGATCGCGAATTGTTAGCTATATACATGGCAATAAAGCATTTTAGGTTTTTGCATGAAGGTCGCCTACTGACAATATATACCGACCACAAACCGTTAATATACGCGTTTAAGAAGACAGGTACCGATAAGGAGACTCCACGGCGAACCAGACAGTTAATGTTTATCAGCGAATTTACCACGGACATACGATACATTGTAGGTGCAAACAATCAATGTGCTGACGCTTTATCTCGGGTAGAGACTGTACTTTGCCCGTCACCAGTTGATTATGCAGCATTGGCAGAAGCGCAGTCCCACGACGAGTATGTGAAGTCGAGCAACGTATCAGGTAACATTCAGTTGAAATGCATTAGCTTACCCGGTTCCGATAACAAAGTACATTGCGAGTTATCAACTAGTAATGTTAGACCTTATATACCAGAGTCATTTCGTAAGGCTATTTTTAATAGCGTACATAGCCTTAGCCATCCAGGTATTCGCACGACACGTAAAATGGTATGCGAAAAGTTTTTCTGGCCAGGAATGAATCGCGATGTAGGTTTATGGGCAAAGACTTGTATACAATGTCAACGTACTAAGGTTCAGCGACACACGGTTTCAAACTTACAAGAGTATTCACCGTGTGGTAGATTTCAGCATTTGAATATTGACATTGTAGGCCCGTTACCCACCACCAGTCAAGGCTATAGGTACTTAGTCACGATGATCGACAGATGTACCAGGTGGCCAGAAGCATTTCCGGTCATGGACATAACAGCGGATACTGTTGCGAAACTAGTTTATGAGGGTTGGATTTCACGTTTTGGAATTTGTCATCGTATCACAAGCGACCAAGGTCGTCAGTTCGAAAGTTCGCTATTTACTCGGTTAATGCATTACATGGGTGTACATAAATTACGTACCACTGCTTACCATCCGCAATCAAACGGGATGATAGAAAGGTGGCACCGCTCGTTTAAAGTAGCCCTTACAGCTCGTCTAGATAGTACATCATGGGTAGACGAGTTGCCAACTGTTTTGCTAGGTTTGCGTACAGCCATTAGAAGGGACAGCGGCGTAAGTGCAGCCGAGATGGTTTACGGTCAGGCCTTAAGAATTCCAGGAGAATTCTTTGACGTCAGTAAACAAACAGTATGTGATCCTGGCACATTAGTCGAACGTATTAGGGATACGATAGGGAAGTACAAACCTGTTGCAAGATCGAATCAAAGTAATTCTAGAACTATTTTTGTACATCCAGACCTTAAAACCACCGATTACGTTTTTGTTAGAAATGATGCAGTACGAAAACCTTTGCAACCGACTTATGACGGCCCTTACGGTGTCATAAGCAGAGGACCCAAAGTTTTCGTGGTGAAAATCAGAGACAAAACATCGCGTATTTCAATAGATAGATTAAAACCGGCCTATTTATTGCAAGCTGACGAGGAGGAGGAACGAACCGTTTCACAGAGAGGCACATCGTGCCACGTGCCGCTAAAGATCCCAGGCACGGAGGAACGGCTCGACGCATCAAGTACGGTACCGCAGAGAGGCTCTGCGAGCCCTGTACCACAGAACCACGGTGCAGTGGGTACCCGTACGGATGCGACTAGGACGACCAGAAGCGGACGCCTAGTACACACTCCTTTACGTTTTATTATTGATAATTAGATATAAATTAACTTAGCGTGATTATGTGTTAGGTAATTATTGTAGAGACAATGGAATGCACACTTAACATAAACAAGTGTATTGTTTCATGAGTATGGTAGGTATCGTTCGTACGGCCACATACTCATGACAAATGTGCTGGATGTGCATTCCAGTCTTAGCTTACGACTACTTACTTAGGTTATTATTATTGGCTTGTAATACGAAATATGGGTATAAGGTTCAATCGAAGGCCGACTATATTTATTAAGTGTATACCTTTGTAACGAGCCGCACGTACTTTGACGAACATAAAGATGGGAAAGTGGTTTAGCAAGGAACAACCAGCAGAAAAGGAAGAGATTATTATTGCCCAGAATGGGGATGCTTCGATTTCAACGCATATGTCACAGCAAAGCTTGATGATGATAATTATAATGAGTCTGCTAGTGATTCTAGTGGCATATGGCGTCTGGAAGAAATTCCGGAGCCGGATCGAAGCTTGGCTGCGAAAGCAGATAGCAGTCGGCGGCGCGTCGCCGCCCACGCAGCTCCGCGGCATCCAGCCGGCAACGCCCGCACCGTCAGCAGTATAAGCCCATATTTCGTACTTGTGTTTTTATGTAATTATTTCGTACTTGTGTTTATACGTAACTATTTTGTGTTTTTATGTAATTTTTTCGTACACTTGTGTTTATACGTAACTATTTTGTGTTTCTATGTAATTTTTTTTTTAGTACTTTATTTTTTTAAATAAGAGGGGGAATATCGTCACCGTAGTGTCAAAATTAAATAACTAACACTTTTTATCAAATCGACTTTATTGCAATTACATAAAGTTGAAACTGCGCTGCGTTTTTTGGTATATTTGACGTTAAGGTATTTTGGATAATTCATAAAAAAATATAGGTTTAACCATATTTATGGCAAAAATAAATTACAGCTAAACGGAAAATCATGTTTATGGTAAAACTAAATAACATTTTAAAAGCTCGATATTTCTTCTTATCTTGGTAATATAAAAACAAATAAATGTTTACAAATAATTATAATTCAAGCTTAACAATCCAAAATCTCATCCGAACTCTCGAGAGCTTCGAACGATCTGCCGCCTTTTCTTGTCTTCCTTTTTCAAAAACCTCAAGTTTATTTTACTCTACTGTTCCTGCCAACTATAAAGGAAAGAGGTCCTATTACATAAGATCTTAAATGTCACATCCAATATGTGACTGTAGCGAATAAGCACAGGTTTGAAACAGCTTAAATTAAATAAACTCTGAGTGTTCATTCAAAAGGTTTAGATTAATACAATATTTAAGTACTAAGTAATCAGATAGTGTTAACAAAATATTACTATTCCTAACAGTCGGCCTTTCCTGATAATTTCCCGTCCCGGGAAAATCAACTACTTAACAAATTTGTATAAAAAAAATGTTGTACGTTGTAACTTGTAACATAGATTATATATTATTATACTCTCGTACTATATGATATATATATATATTGTTGTAATTGTGACACACTAAAATAAATAGACTTTATTTAACGAACATCACTGCACTTGCTATTAATTGAATTATGGAATAGTACAACAACATAATATCATTACAATAAATAATAAACACTTAAGGTTACGTAAGATTATGAAATAAAACTTAAACAATTTAATAAAACATTCTTCTTAAAACTTTTCAAATATCTTGTTGAGACCCAGTCTATTGTTAGCCAAGTCAGTAATCTTGATCATGAATAATTATTCAAATATCTTGTTGAGACCTCTGCTGTTCTCATCCAAGACCTTGTTGAGACCTCTGCTATTCTCATCCAAGTAACCAAGCCTGACCGTAAATAATAATTATTCAAATATCTTGTTGAGACCCCTACTGTTCTCATCCAAGACCTTGTTGAGACCCTGTCACTTCTCATCCAAGTAATCAAGCCGATCGTAAATAATTATTCAAATATCTTGTTGAGACCCCTACCGTTCTCGTCCAAGACCTTGTTGAGACCCTGTCACTTCTCATCCAAGTAACCAAGCTTAATCATAAATAGTCATTCAGAATCTTGTTGAGACCCCTACTGTTCTCATCCAAGTTAGTAAGCTTGATCATGAATAATTATTCGAAAATCTTGTTGAGACCCCTACTGTTCTCATCCAAGACCTTGTTGAGACCCTGTCACTTCTCATCCAAGTTACCAGGCTTGATCATGAATAATCACTAAAACTTGTTGAGACCCTGTCACTCCTCATCCAAGTAACCAGGCTTGATCATGAATAATCATTCAAACAACTTGTTGAGACCCCTTCACTTCTCATCCAAGTTAACGGATTATAACTGACTTATCTCAATAACACGGATACTAATAATATTTTAATCAATTGAATCTTTTATTTGAGATCTCTTTCATTATCGATCAAGTTTATTAAAAATATTTTAAGCTAATCAATTATGATTTTAAACAACATTTAACATCTACATACATCGAGTCACTTGGAATAGACAAAATTAAATGTAATATAAAATGTAATGAAAAATAAAAATTCTTTGGCATTACTTGTTTGCGGTCAATAGACATATTGACTATCATACATACTAAGTATTGCATATAATTTTATTGTACAGCCTGCTAATCATTAATAAAATCCTATCTAATTAACATCTTAATAATTATACCTACTCTCATAACTCCTTATGACAACAAATCAATCGCTATTAAATCAGTATCGTTATCACTGTTAGATTTCTGATTCGGTATGTTTTAACTTAAAATATTAAACTGAGAGTTAGTTTAGTTTTAAAATTTCTTTATTATGCATAAGTAAGTATACAAAAGTACGATTACCAGTGTACAATACACTGTACATTAGTTAAACTAAACCGAGAAAATACTACTGAATTTCAGATTTACGATTATCCCAAGAGTTTTATGGTTTTTCAAAGTTTGTAGCTGTTAAAGCCGACAACACCGCGTGGTTGTAGCGCTCTACTTGACCGTTGGCTCGTGGAGTTACTACAGCATTTTTAAAATATACCTACGTTTAACTCCGTGAGTTCAGGAATTCTGGAAGACTCTTTGACATGAACAAAGTACCTACATAATTATGTCTGAAATCAGGCGTTCTGAGTCGCTGAATGTGCGAAAGCAAGTTCGCATTACTTTAAAGGAATTACTGCTGTTATTGCTTTTAATAGTACTACCATGACAAAATTAGTAAATGCGTCGATTATTAATTTTAAAATGTCTGCAAACGATACCCATGTTGGAACTAAAGATAAAAGTAATTTTTAATTTACAAGTTAAATCAAATAATGCTATTGGTTTGATTGTAATGTTATAATTCTCAATTAAGAAAAGTATTGTGATGCAGTCAGTACCTATCAGACTAGGTATTTTGAGTAATTCAACCGTATAGAAAATGTAATTTTAGGATTAACGTATTTGTTATACGATAAATAACACAATTAATCACACTGCTCTCGTCGATAAATGGTGGATGAAAATGGCCAATGGAAATTATGCCCTGTTAAAACTTAGACCGTTATTAGATAAATAAACTCTCATAGCTGTAAGTACTTAAAATAAACATATATACATTCTGTCATAAGATACGCAATTACAATTTGGCGTAATGTTGTAAATGTCTATTATAAAAAAAATGTTTAGATGTCAAGAAAAGCATTTAAATCAACGAGTTAAAGAAACGTTGCTATACAAAAATACGTGAAGAATAACAAAATAAATAGGTAATGTGGTATCCCAATATAATAGGTTGCAGGCGAATTCGGAATCCGCACACAACCTTTATTTATTTTATTTATTGAATACATCAAGGACTTGACAAGAGCCCTAAAGGATGCGTCAGAGCAATGTTTCATCTTCATAAGTCTGATAGCTGCAAGCCATATTTCAAAGAGCACATTTTGGTAACGTTACCATCATTGAAACTGTCACTTTTGTGTAATCAAATGAAGATCTGTTTGGAGGCTGAACTAATGCCGGTGTTTGTACTCGCACGCAGGATGAAATGAAACTTTGTCCACGCTCAGCTAGGACCGCACTGATGCAAAAGGTGTATTTTATTTGGCTTTATACTAGGTTTAGACTAAAATTCCCAAAGACATTAGAGATTTGAATATTGGAATGTTTTTTTTTTTTTTTTTTTTTTAATCAAAGACCTTAATAGCACAAAAATGTTATTTCGAAATTCCATTGACAAAAATTTCCTGACATTTAATGATGATTAAACAATTGACATTCCTTCTCCAATCAATATATATAAAAGTGAAGGTCGTGACTGACTGACAGATCAACGCACAGCCTAAACCGCTTAAGCTACAAACGTGAAATTTGGACAAAAGTTTTATATCAAAAAGCGGACGCACACTAAGAAAGGAATTTGCCCAATTCAACCCTTAAGAGGGTGAAAAGGGGTGTTTAAGTTTGTATGAAAAAATTTTTTTTTTTTATGCTACGATTATCAAACTTTGCGAATATACTAAAGTTAAAAAAATAATTGACACCTATTTCAACATTTTTTAAAAATCAACCCCTAAAGGGGTGAAACGGAGCAATAAAGTTTGTATGAAGATTTTTTTTTTAATGCTGTGGTTATGAAACTTTGCAAATATACTAAGCTTAAGAAAATAATTGACACTTATTTTTTTGTTTTTTGAAAATCAACCCCTAAAGGGGTGAAACGGAGTATTGAAGTTTGTATGGAGATTTTTTTTTTGATACTGTGGCTACGAAACTTTACAGATATACTAAGCTAAAAAAAATAATTGACACTTATTTTTTTGTTTTCTGAAAATCAACCCCTAAAGGGGTTAAACGGAGTGTTGAAGTTTGTATAAAATTATTTTTTTCCTAATACTTCGATTATTTAACTTTGCTATTGTAATAAGCTAAAAAAAATATTAGATACCTGTTTCATTATTTTTTGAAAATCCACCCCTGAAAGGGTTAAACAGAGTGTTGAATCAACGCATCAACATTAACAGATCAACGTACAGCCTAAACCGCTTAAGCTACAAACGTCAAATTTGGACAAAAGTTTTATACCGAAAAGCGGACTCACACTGAGAAAGGAATTTTCCCAATTCAACCCCTAACGGGGTGAAAAGCGGTGTTTAAGTTTGTATGAAAAAAATATTTTTCTTAATGCTACGATTATCAAACTTTGCGAATATACTAAAGTTAAAAAAATAATTGACACCTATTTCAACATTTTTTAAAAATCAACCCCTAAAGGGGTGAAACGGAGTATTGAAGTTTGTATGAAGAATTTTTTTTGATGCTGTGGTTACGAAACTTTGCCAATATACGAAGCTAAAAGAAATAATAGACATTTATCATTTTGGATTTTGAAAATCAACCCCCAAAGGGGTTAAATGGAGTGTTGAAGTTTGTATGAAATTATTTTTTTCCCTATGCTACGATTATTTAATTTTGCAGATGTACTAAGATAAAAAAATAATAGATTCCTGTTTCATTATTTTTGCACAATCAACCCTTAAAGGGGTGAAACGAGGTATTAAAGTTTGTATGGAAATATTTTTTTCTTAATACTACTATTATTTAACTTTGCAAATTTACTAAGCTAAAAAAAATAATAGACACCTAAGTATATTTTTGTTTTTGAAAATTAATTTTTAAAATTTAATTTTAAAAAATTAAGTTATAAAAATAATAGATACATGTTTCATTATTTTTGAAAAAACAACCCCTAAAGGGGTGAAATGGTGTAGTAAATATAGTACGGAGAGAGAATTGTAATGACTCACTGACAGACAACGCACAGCCTAAACCGCTGGCCGTAGAAATTTGAAATATGGAGGGTGTGTTTGTCTTGATGAGTAAACGTGTACCAATAAAGAATTTTTTGAAATTCTACCTCTAAAGGGGTGAAATAGGGTGTTAAAATTAGGATGGAGAAGCATTGTTTTTGACGTCACGGTATTGAAACTTTACAAATATACGAAGCTTAACAAAATAACGAACACCTATTTCACCATTTTTGGAAAATCAACCCCTGTGGGGGTGAAATGGCGTGGTAAAGATAGTACGGTGAAAGAATTTGTTTTGATGCTAACTCAATGAAACTTTACAGATGTACTAAACTTAAGGCGGGTGGTAAACAACATCAGGAAAAAATCCAAAACCTTCGAAAAGTCATATCCTCGAGGTGGAACTGCTAATTATCTCGAAAATTAAAAACATTTTTACCAAAGCGCTGAGACTAAAAGGTCACCAAAATCTCGGACCTTTTTGGAGCCATTAAAAATAACATAGTCGCCTCAAAAACATGGCCGCCATACAAACTTTGAGGGTCTATATCTCCGAAACGGTTGAAGATGGGTGGGTGTTTGACTAGATGTCATAGGAGTTAGCAAGGGCTACTTGATGGTTGTGGCAAAAATCCAAATGATTCAAAATGGCCGCCATTATTTTTTCTACATGATTCGAGGGGGCTGATTTAGCATCTGTTTTGGCATCTGGGGGTTTTTGGGGTCCCTGCTTCCATTGTATGACGCTTTTTACATGTTCTCAAAAAAGGAGGGTTAAATTAATTATCGGTTCCCGAGGTATAGTCCACGCGGGCGAAGCCGTGGGCGGAAGCTATTAGACACTTATTTTTTTATTTTTTGAAAATCAACCCCTAAAGGGGTGAAACGGAGTATTGAAGTTTGTATGAAGAATTTTTTTTTTGATGCTGTGGTTACGAATCTTTGCAAATATACTAAGCCTAAACAAATAATAGACACTTATTTTTTTGTTTTTTGAAAATCAACCCCTAAAGGGGTTAAACGGAGTGTTGAAGTTTTCATGAAAAATGTTTTTTCCTAATACTACGATTTTTTAACATTGCAATTGTACTAAGCTAAAAAAAATATTAGATACCTGTTTCATTATTTTTTGAAAATCAACCCCTAAAAGGGTTAAACAGATAAAAGTGAATGTCAAGACTGACTGACAGATCAACGCACAGCTTAAACCGCTTAAGCTACGAACGTCAAATTTGGACAAAAGTTTTATACTAAAAAGCAGACGCACACTTAGAAAGAAATTTGCCCAATTCAACCCCTATAGGGGTGAAAAGGGGTGTTTAAGTTTGTATGAAAAAAATCTTTTTCTTAATGCTACGATTATCAAACTTTGTGAATATACTAAAATAAAAAAAAATAATTGACACCTATTTCATCGTTTTTGAAAAATCAACCCCTAAAGGGGTGAAACGGAGTATTGAAGTTTGCATGAAGATTTTTTTTTGATGCTTTAGTTACGAAACTTTGCCAATAGGTATACTTAACGTAAAGAAATAATAGACAATAATTATTTTGGTTTTTGAAAATCAACCCCCAAAGGGGTGCAACGGGGTATTAAAGTTTGTAAAATATTTTTTTCTTAATGGTACGGTTATTTAACTTTGCAAATTTACTAAGCTACAGAAAATAATAGACACCTATATTTTCGTTTTTGAAAATCAACCCCTAAAGGGCTGAAACGGAGTATTGAAGTTTGGATAAAAATATTCTTTTCCCAATGCTACGATTATTTAACTTTGCAAATGTACTAAGCTAAAAAAATAATAGATATCTGTTTCATTATTTTTGGAAAATCAACCCCTGTGGGGGTGAAATGGCGTGATAAATATAGTACGGAGAGAGAATTGTAATGACTCACTGACAGACAAGGAACATCCTACGCCGCTGGTCGTAGAAATTTTAAATATGGAAGGTGTGTTTGTCTTGACGAGTAAACGTGTACCAAGAAAGATTTTTTTGAAATTCAACCTCTAAAGGGGTGAAATAGGGTGTTAAAGTTTGTATGGGGAAGCATTGTTTTTGACGCCACGGTATTGAAACTTTACAAATATACTAAGCTTAAAAAAATGACGAACATCATTTTTCACCAATTTCACCACTTTTGGAAAATCAACCCCTGTGGGGGTGAAATGGCGTGGTAATGATAGTACGGAGAAAGAATTTGTTTTGATGCTAACTCAATGAAACTTTACAGATGTACTAAACATAAGGCGTGTAAACAACATCCGGAAAAAATCCAAAACCTTCGAAAAGTCACATCCTCGAGGTGGAACTGCTAATTATCTCGAAAACTAAAAACATTTTTACCAAAGCGCTGAGACTAAAAAGTCACTAAAACCTCGGATCTTTTCGGAGCCAATAAAAATAACATAGTCGCCTCAAAAACATGGCCGCCATACAAACTTTGAGGGTCTATATCTCCGAAACGGTTGAAGATGGATGGGTGTTTTACTACATGTCATAGGAGTTAGCAAGGGCTACTTGATGGTGGTGGCGAAAATTCAAATGATTCCAAATGGCTGCCATTTTTCAAAATTATTCGAGGGGGCTGACTTATTGCATCCGGGCGTTTTTGGGGTCCCTGCTTCCATTGTATGACGCTTTTTACATACTCTCAAAAAAGAGGGATAAATTAATTTCATCCCGGAAAAAAAATCGGTTCCCGAGGTATAGTCCACGCGGGCGAAGCCGTGGGCGGAAGCTAGTATTTAATAAAGATTGACTGTTACATTAGAAATAATAATTGACATGTTGTCCTAATTCATTTATTTAGTTTTAATAAATAAATTCTATTAATTTAACATTAGCTACGTAGACAATTTTATTTATTTATTTATTTATTTTTCATTTAAGTATATTATAGAATCTTCAATATACTAATGATACTAATATCTGTTCACCACACGTGGCAAGAACATGAGCATCTTATTTATTTAACACATTGTATGCAGGTTTGTTATTTTTGTATACTACCATGCGTTAATTACGAATTGAAATACAGGATTAAAATATGAATATTATAAGAATGTTGCGGAGCAATCCTCACGTCACCAGTCGCTTAGTTCAAAACTTGACGCGGCCACGACGCATGCGTAGTACTCTCGCGCATCGGCGCGGCCGACTTGTCAGCAGCGGTTTGCACATAGGCGATGAGCGTTTTATAGACTCTTAGGACACCCCACATAAGTATAAGTATAACCGAACTCAAAAATAAATTCAAACGGGCACTTAAGTTTTTTTTTTTAAACCATTAAATTTACCCCAATTCTCTGTAGTGAAGAAACGACCGCTAACGACGTGTTTTTAAATCATACGATGTGTATTCGTTGTACTTCTTCGTAAGAAAAATGCAACAGCGCTATGTGTACAGACCTACCTTTACTTGCTATGCCTACTTCGGAAGCGTCTGTAGATTTAAGAGAATTCTCTACCGCTTGAATTTTTCTCAATCCAGGTTTTTGTTTTGCGATTTTGCTTAATCAGAACAGTCAGCAGTTATATGACTTAATTAACTTACGACATGATTCATAGCGCTTGATTAGTAGTTTACATTGAAAAGAGAGGTGCCGTTCTTGTGAACAGTTGCAATATTTAATGGATTTAACATTTTAATTTACAGGCTTTTAGGCCCATCTTCTGTTGTCGAAATTGCTTGGTTGGTTGGTTAGATTTGATTCTTTAGGTTTCTTTGTTACTTTCACACTTCTAAGGAAAACTAAAATCTTATCAGGTTCTGTAAATTGTAAAACTTCAGCACTCTCATAAGGATCTATATTTAATTCCGAAAAAACACCTATGCAATCAGTTGTACCTATTATTTTCATTTACCTATATTATAACGACTCAGCAACACTATTTTCATGAAAGTATGCTTCTAATGATTCATCATAAGTACCTACTTAGCTCTGCAAGCAAGTTCGTCAACAGTTTTCCATAGGTTTCGTCACTAGAGAAAGCTAATCTTAATTTTGTTTGATA
Organism: Alcis repandata; assembly: GCA_949125135.1. Classification (NCBI taxonomy): domain Eukaryota; kingdom Metazoa; phylum Arthropoda; class Insecta; order Lepidoptera; family Geometridae; genus Alcis; species Alcis repandata. The sequence goes on from OX421252.1 coordinate 71,443, forward strand.
TTCAGACTATTAAGAATAGTAAGTTAGGTCAATCTTGATACCATTTTTGAACAAGACCTGTTAATTTAGGAAAAGCGTATAGGATGATTTGGCTTTCTGACCAATTATAAATTGTGGCATATTCATTAACTTACTAATCCAATCGTCAACAGTTTGATTCTTTTGAGACGGATCGAATTCTGATATGACATTAAAAATAGGATAACGTTCATTACTTCCACCTTGCTTATGATCTGAATCAGCCCTCTCAAAGCTGTTATTTGTACATTGGTATTGCTGTCCGAATTAACTCGCCGCTCGCTCCTCGATTTCTGTGACCGTCGCGTCGTATCTGGGAAGCCTACTCCCGCTGTTCTCCGAGTCATCGGACATCTGAGCTCGTGACTCTCGCTTACGTTCGATGTTTTCTGAAATGCACAGGATTTCAAGCAGTAAATGTCCCATAGAATATTTATTACCTTTGCCTTCAAAACATAAGTAAGAGTTTTCCCATATATTTATGTAGATTATAATACATAAAAATTTTAAATTCTTAATTTCTGCGTACGAACTTCTCATTTATTAAAGCATATCACTGCTTTTGAGTGTCTTGTTACTCGAGTAATTTATCTTGGTTACTAACATACACCATTCATAATCCAAAGATAAATAACATAAAAAAAAAAAAGTCTAATAAATAAATTTAAATTTTTAATAACTATTACTGGACTTAAACCCGCATAAAATATTTTAATCAGTGCTTTACAGTTATTATTACTATTATTTTTTATTATTAAATGTAGTTTTACTATTTAAAATCTGTTTTATAGTAAGTACAACCTCTTTGCTGAAACTTACTTCACACTTTACTTTTATCACATGGATTATTGGCTGTATATTATTGCGGCAAACCCAAAGTGCTGTGCATTATCAGCCCACGTAATATGCACCCCAATCTCAATAAAAATAATTATAACTTAATTTAGAAGCTGATATTTTTTTTTGGTACTCCTAATGCACGCTAAAGCTTAATTTTAATGTAAAACAATCTAGTATTCTATTGTTTTTTAATGTAGTCAAGAAAATATTACGAAAAATTTTCACCTTTTCTGGGCGTGTTTTCTTCACTGAGTGTGTTTTGCAGCACGATCTCAATTATATCCCACCTTCGGAACTAAAAGCTCGATATTTCTTCTTATCTTGGTAATATAAAAACAAATAAATGTTTACAAATAATTATAATTCAAGCTTAACAATCCAAAATCTCATCCGAACTCTCGAGAGCTTCGAACGATCTGCCGCCTTTTCTTGTCTTCCTTTTTCAAAAACCTCAAGTTTATTTTACTCTACTGTTCCTGCCAACTATAAAGGAAAGAGGTCCTATTACATAAGATCTTAAATGTCACATCCAATATGTGACTGTAGCGAATGTTATGATTTTTAGTACGTGGAACATTTTAATTATCTTATTGTAATGGCAAGACTAGCCGGTGTATGATTGGCCGACTGAAAAACAGCCTTTAGCCAACGAGATGGTTTCCCGCGTGTTTTCAGGCGGTCAAACATATACGATGGAGGGGGCTAGTCGTTGCGCAGTGAAAATTTAGTTGGAAGATCATTCGAGCTTGGCGTGTCACGAGTGAAACCACATCCTTAGGCTGTGTACTGATTGTTGAAAAGAAATAAAGTCTGTTGTAAAAGATTACTGATTTTGATTTATCAAAATTCAGAAGTGGTACGTGACCTTCAAAACCCACAAAAAGGTATGTAAATCATAAAATTTGATAGCTATTATTTGTGTCAACGTGTAGCATGATTATAATTATTATGAAATAAAATAAGTAATGCGGATAGTTGGGTTAACGTGTGGTCTGGCTACTCCATGACAATGTTAATCTGATTGCTTGCTGGTAGTACTTGGTGAGAGCTACCCCTGACAGTGCTACTAAGCGATCATTTAACTGCATATTTTTATTTTTTTTTATTCTAATATTTTGTCATACCTAATCGTACAATTAATGTTAGTAATAGAATAGTATCCTCTCAAGCCGCTTGCCAGAAGTGGCAGGGCGCCTCGCGCAAATTTTGCGCATTTGCGCCGCGTTCTACTAAAATCGAGATTTATAATAACTTTAGTATCGAAGGTTCTAATAAATGTTATATGATGGGAATTGTATTGAATTCAGCTATTTGATTCTTTAAATAGAATATGCAATTTTTATTCAGGGTATTTTAAACCTGAGGTTAAATTTAAAAATATAAATTTATTCCACTATCCACATTATATGTACATAAATTTTTGTATTTTAATAAAGAACCGTTTATTACAAAGTCATGATAACTTTATTTACATTAATAAATATCAATAACATAAAAACTTAACACCTCTCAATTCATTGTATTGACTCAATGGGCTTCTTTGTTTTCGCGGTTCTCAAGTGATGAATAAGCATAGCAGCGGTTTTATTTTCACACATGTTATTGTTAGTGGGAATAAGACTGGAATAATTGTTTAGTAATTCCCGAAACTTTGGTTGAGTATTATGCGGAGCTTGAGTTACAATCACCACACTATTTATCAAGTGGTCTATTATAAACAATATCTTGTTCTCCGATGTATGGGAAGAATGTAGGTTATGCCTACTATGCACTACTACTACTACTACTATGCAGAATGATTTAATGACTTAATGACTATTTTGGCTACGTATGCCCTGACTGGACTATGTATGTCCAATTACGATTTTGACCATGTGAGCCCCGATCGGACTATGTATGTCCAATAACGATTTTGGCCATGTGAGCCCCGAATGGACTATGTATGTCCTGTGATGACTCTGGCCATGTGCGCCACGATCAAACTATGTATGTTTGATGATGACTGACCATATATACTGCAAATGGACTATGTACGTCCTGTGACGACTCTGGCCATGTGCGCCACGATCAAACTATGTACGTTTGATGATGACTGACCGTATATACTGCAAATGGACTATGTACGTCCTGTGACGACTCTGGCCATGTGCGCCACGATCAAACTATGTACGTTTGACGATGACTGACCGTATATACTGCAAATGGACTATGTATGTTCTCCCACCAACCACTTTATTTTTAACCCCCGACGCAAAAAGAGGGGTGTTTAATCATAGTTTTGAGTAAATATAGTCTAAATTATAAGAATACTAGCTGACTCGACAGACGTTGCCCTGTCAAAAGCCATTGCGTCAATTCTATGTCAAATGTCATATTGCGTAACTATAGCAACCGTAGTATGTTGATGCTAACTTGTCAATTTATAGTAAAAATTATCAGTATATATATAATTTGCAATAAATTAAAATTGCGACTATAATTTGAGATTTAAACTATCATATCTCTCAAGTTGGATCGAACTGCACATGGTGTGCGAATTTTATTATAATCGGTTAAGTGGTTTAGGAGTCCATTGAGGACAAACATTGTGACACGAGATTTATATATATTATATATAAGATGTTTGAAGTCTATAGGGAATCATTGTTTAAAGGTATTTTTTTGAACGAAGAGACTAATACATTTTTTTTATTTTTGGTTATCGAGAAAATGGAACGAGCCAGTCGCGACCGGACGCGGCGCAAAAGAAAACACGTCAGAATGCAATCACCATCATCACCAGGGAGACTCCTTCGCAGAGCACGTAAATGTGCCCCTCAGTCAACATGTATGGTGGAGGAGATCGGGACAAGTAGGCCGGAGCCCGTAGCGGTTTTTCCTGAGCCTTCTACACTACCTGCTTCACCATCACCGCAACCTGAGATGCTGCCGACTACAACGACAGCGAGTTTATCGGCAGACGAGGTACTAAACCTTTTAAAAAACTGTTCAAAGCTGAGATAATAGCAGAACTTTACACAACAATCATATTAACGTAATTCCAGAATTCGATCCTTCTAGTAAAGTCCAAAGTGTAGATAGCTGGATCAGGAAGGTTAATGAGTGTGCGTGTATTTACAACTGGGACAAAAAACAAACCGTACACTTTGCGTTGCAAAAACTTGTAGGACTCGCGAAAAAGTGGTTCGAAGCCTTGCCTTCCGTCAATTTCAGTTGGGACGAATGGCAGAAGAAGCTTCGAAAAGCTTTTCCGTATGAGCAAAACTATAGTAGGCTTCTCGAGGAAATGCTTGCGCGCACTTCACGAAATAATGAAAGTCTACGGGAGTATTTTTATGACAAACTAACACTTCTAAACCGGTGTGATTTAAGTGGGAAAAAGGTAGTAGATTGTGTTATTCATGGTATTTACGATAAGGCTATTCGGAATGGCGCGCATGCATTAAACTGTAAAGAACCTGAGGATCTCCTGTTTTATCTCAATTCGCAACGACCTAATGTTGATACGTTTACTAGGAAGCCTAGTGATGAGACCCAGTTTAATCGTCCATCTACCTCTGTGTCCAATGTTAATGAAAATGTCATCACGTGTTTCAATTGTCGTTCTAGGGGACATAGCTATCAGTAATGTCCACAACCTATTATTAAGTGTCAGAAATGTTTTAATTATTACGAATTATGACCAACCCGGTCATAATTCGGCCACTTGTCAGCTATAAATCCCTTGGTTTTTCCTCGACAGGATAATGATATAAAATCAAAACAAGAAGTACGTAAAGCACTGACAATTTCTACTAACTGCGGTACAAACGATAAATTTTACAAAAAGGTTAACGTGAACGGTCATAGTCATCTCGCTTTCATCGATTTTGGAAGCGAATGTACTTTGCTTCGTAAATCCGATGCTCAAAAACTGAACTTGCCTAAATCCACTAATGACTTACCTGCGATAAAAGGTTTCGGTAACTTTTCCGTGGTCCCGATATATAAGAGTTCTGTAAGGTTACAACTAGACGACGTCGAAGCTTGCGTCGAGGTTCTTGTAGTTAACGATCAGTATTTGCGCACTCCGTTACTGATAGGGCAAGATTTTACAGAGCTTCCTTTTGTAACTGTTTTAAAGGATTCTAGTAGGCTAGTTTTCTTTAACTGCCCATCCAAAGATACGTCTGAACGAGACACAATCTATAAAGCTATCAACTAAAGGTCTTACTGAGGTACATAAAGTAGGAGGTATATTGTTACAGTGGCAAGAGAATCCGCGAGTTTTAAAACCAATAGCATAGCAATAGCAATAGCAGTAGACAAACTACACCTGAAGAACGCCACTTACACTCTTATGAGTTAGAGACGTTAGCTATAGTTTGCTCTTTAAAAAAAAATTAGGGTATATTTATTAGAAATTAATTTCAAAGTGGTTACAGACTGCAATGCGCTACGAACAACATTAACTAAAAGAGATCTTATACCACGTATAGCCAGGTGGTGGCTTCAGATAAGCGAATTTAACTTCGACATCGAGTATAGACCGGGTGTTCAGATGGCTCATGTCGATGCATTGAGCCGCAACTCGAATTTGGCCAGTATTGATAATGAATCATCGCTTACAGTTTATAATATCAATACGGAACACTGGCTCTTAACTCTTCAGATGTCAGATCCTGACAGTAGCAGAATATTAAAAATTCTTAAGCCGGAAAATGATGAGGAATCTAAAGATATAAAAAAAAAATTCGTTGTTAAGGATCACAAGGTATATAGGACAGTAGACGACAAATTGTACCTTGTAGTCCCTCGTGGCGGCCGGTTTCAAATATGTAAGGCTAATCATGATGATATTGGACACTTAGGTGAGGCAAAGACAATTGAGAAAATTCAGGCACAATACTGGTTCCCTAAGTTGCGCAAATTTGTAAAAAAATACGTTAGGTCGTGTATACAATGTGCGTATCATAAAGAATGTACAAATAAGCAAAAATCTGGTTACTTGTATCCCATTAAGAAGGTAGATATTCCCTTTCATACGATTCATATCGATCACCTCGGTCCATTTATGAGAAGTAAGAAAGGGAATGTCTACATTTTGACTATAGTGGACGGATTTACAAAGTATGTTTTTGTTAAACCTGTGAAAAACACCAAAACTAGAAGCACTTTAAATGTTTTAGAAAGTGTATTCTATGATTTTGGATTACTTATCCGAATTGTGTCTGATCGCGGCACTTCTTTTACCTCAAGTGCTTTTAAGAAATTTTGTGAGCTTCATGGTATTAAACATACCTATATTGAACGCAGTTGCGTGTCCACGAGCCAACGGGCAAGCCGAACGCTTCAACCAAACCATTTTAAACTCATTAGCTAAAAGCAACTCGTGCAAAGATGAACGTGATTGGGATACGCAACTGGGTCAAGTACAATGGGGCATAAACAACACTATTAATACTTCCACTCGAAAAACGGCATCAGAAGCTTTGTTTGGATGTAGACTGCGAGACAGTTTATCTAACAAACTTAACGTTGAAACAGACGTATTACCGCGAGATATTGAATCAGTAAGAAGTGAAGTTAGTGCCAATACCGAAGAAAGTCAGGCAAAACAAAAACAATATTATGATTCCGGACGAACTCCTGCTGCCGTTTTCAAAGAGGGTGATTTAATTAAGATAACAAGAACTAATTATTACAATAAGGGTAATAGCACGAAACTATTATCCAAATTTATAGGTCCTTATAAAATTGTAAAAGTACTTGGCAATGATAGATACAAAATTGGCAATATCCCAGGTTTTAAAAAGAAAAAGAAATCCTTTCAGACTGTTGTTGCAGCAGACCGAATAAGACCATGGGTAAATATAAATGATTCAGATAAATCAAACGATAGTTCAGTTGAATCTTCAGGTAATGAGAGCGAAGACGATATTCCATTGTCCGAGTTGCAGCAACGGTCCCTAACTGTTAAAATGTAAATTATGATAACGATTTTGTATACTTACCCGAATGTTATGATCTTAATTGATAAATACATATTAATTTGGTGACTGTAAATCGTGTTAGGGGTTACCTAATGTTGATTATACTTATACCTAATGTTGATTATTATAGTTATTGTACCTTTATGTTAAGTTAATTATAGACCGTGTCTTATTCTGTTAGAGGTTATTGTGCACCGGGAGGTCGCACATTATCAGATGGCCGAATGTTATGATTTTTAGTACGTGGAACATTTTAATTATCTTATTGTAATGGCAAGACTAGCCGGTGTATGATTGGCCGACTGAAAAACAGCCTTTAGCCAACGAGATGGTTTCCCGCGTGTTTTCAGGCGGTCAAACATATACGATGGAGGGGGCTAGTCGTTGCGCAGTGAAAATTTAGTTGGAAGATCATTCGAGCTTGGCGTGTCACGAGTGAAACCACATCCTTAGGCTGTGTACTGATTGTTGAAAAGAAATAAAGTCTGTTGTAAAAGATTACTGATTTTGATTTATCAAACGAATAAGCACAGGTTTGAAACAGCTTAAATTAAATAAACTCTGAGTGTTCATTCAAAAGGTTTAGATTAATACAATATTTAAGTACTAAGTAATCAGATAGTGTTAACAAAATATTACTATTCCTAACAATTTGAAATAAATAAATAATTTCAGATAAATTACTAAACAACTTATAATAACATCAATAAGCTTCTTTATTTAGTTTTTCCACAACTCACTAACAGTCTTACGTAGTTTTTATATAAAACAGAAATAAACAAAGTCATTTGTTTATTTATATTATCAGTTCAATTTCCGTTTCCCTTAATGTTTTAAATTAAATAAGTATGATTATTTACTTTGCCAACGTAATATCGTGAATTGAACACTACGAAGAGTTAAATACCAATCATTATTGATGTTTAGTCAAATATCTTAAACAAAACAAAGTAAATTATTCATTTTTGTGAGTATTCGGGGAATATAAAATTGGCGGGAAAGGCGGTAGCGCGGGAGAGGTGTGCGGGTGCGCCGCGCTCCGCGCCGCCCGTCCGCCGCCCAAGTCCTCGCATCGCCGCGTCCCGGCGGCGCGGCGTCCGATCATTAATTTCTTGATGCTTTCTCGAGGTTGCACACTCGCTGCCGCTGCACGGATTTATAATTATAGGTAATTATGGAATCGCGAGGGCGGAATCTAGTAAAGTTGTGTCAAGCAGAAAGAAGTCGAGCTAAGGTGAGCTATTATAGGTTTGTCTATTATCATTTAACAAGTTTGAACCTACCTACACATCTACCTACTTTTTTGACTAGGTAAAATAGTATTATTTTGTATGATGCACAAATGAAATACTTATAATTTTTTATTATCAAGATCATAAGCTGAATAGGTACTTGGGCACTTATTTTTTATTAAGTAAGTACCTAGGTAAATAGTAAGTATAGTTAATGCTCATACAGGAAAGATAGGCGTGTGTTCAAAACAAAAGCATTACATACCTATGTTGTTTATAACAACGATAGTTTTGTAAGTTAGTAATTATTACATCAAAACATCCTTTTGTTGTTATTTTAAAGATTGATTGAAGATTTGATTGATTGATTGAAGATTGATTGATTCTTTTGTTCTGATACATGTTCAGGGCAGAACAGGAACCAGTAGGATTTCTATTACACTTGGTCCAAGTCAATCCACAACTATGACTGTGTTATTGGGCAAAAATACCTGGAGAATGGCCATAGTTTTATGGAAGTAGACTCGATGCACAGTGCCATTGAAAAAGAAAAAAAGTACACAGAAGCGTATTCTGTGATTGATTGGAAAGGAGTCATGGTTAGGGCGCGGTCAAGCCGAAATAATAAAAAAGCCACCCCTTCTTATTCTTATTCTTAAAGAGGGTGATACGACCTGCACCGACGTCCCGCCAGCTTACCCCAACCATCCGAGCTCCCTAAAATAACGGAGCACGGCCTGGGGTCGCTGGCATACCTCCTCCACTTGCATTGCGCCAGGTGTTGTGGTACTTGAGACTTGTTGTGTGGTTTCTTCAAAGAGCCTCGACCTTGATCTTATGTCTTCCGTGGCCTCACAGTGCAACAGCGCGTGCTCCACGGTTTCGTCCTCTTGTAAACAGCCTCGGCACAGCGGACTATCCGTAGCTCCAATTTTGTGTAACTGGTAATTTAGCTCACAGTGGCCGGTGATAATGCCTATCATTGTACGGAGATCTGTCCTGGTTAACTTGAGTAGTTTGTTGGTCGCTTTTCTATTTATCGATGGGTAAAAAGCTTTTGAGTGTTTACAATCTGTAGTTTTGTTCCATAGATTTTGCTGTTCTTTTTCCGTGTAGGCAATTAACAGGTTCCGCGTTTCCATTGCCGTTGGTTTACACAGTGCTGCAACATCTGCCTTAATTTCTTTCTTTATGCCATCCTTTGCGAGTAAGTCGGCTTTGTTATTTCCTTCACATCCGCTGTGACTTTTTTGTCCATTCCACAGTGTATCTGGTTGCTAAATTTTGTAGGGTAAAGTGGCATTCCGACAATTTATTATTTCAAAGCCACCCCTTACAAAGTCACAGAGTTGTCATACAAAGACATGATAGATGTTAAGGAGCTAGCTTCAAAAATTATCAAAAACAGAACTCTTACGGATGATGGTAAAGAAAAAATGCACTGGCTAAAAATTAAATCCCTGCGATTTGAAAAAGATCTGCTGGGCGTCATAAAATTTCGTTATGATTATGATGGACCGTATAAGAATATCAATACGCTTTATAAGTCGGGCAGGGCAACAAGAAGCGCGACAGTCATCGACATTGCAGTCCAAGAATTACCAAAGGCTTGCCACCAAGCACTACCTATTTCTGTTGCCAAGAAAAAAGACCTTATTATGCTTTGCAAAAAAAATATAATACCCGTGGAACTCCATGCCTGGTATGAGGGATTACCCTCAGCTAACCAACCCATGGATTTTGAAACTATATCTGACGTTGAAACAGACTGATTTGTTTTTAATTATTATTATTATTTCAACTTAAAATTAAGAATGACTAATTTAAATTTAAATTATTTTAAGTGGCAGAAGTCTATTTTTTGTTGTAATCTGGGGCAAGTTTGGCGTGCCCACTATTTTTTCTTTTATTACTCCAATCCTCAAAAGATTTTAGTCATGTCAGAATTGCCTCAATTTAGTTTATTTGTTTTTGTTTCAATAATTATTTTAAGTACTTATTAGTTATCTATTTCCAATTTAAACTTAATTTGACGTTGCAATTTCCTATTAAACTGCATTATAATAAATACGTACATGAAAATATTATTACTACAATTTTTATTTATAATTTATAAATCATTTTTGTATGTTGACTTGACTTGATATTATAAAGTAATTGATTAAATGAAAATTAAATTTATAGGATTGAAAAGTAAATAATAGAAAAATTATTTCGATCAAATCTTAAAAGAAGTAGATAATGGTACTAGTCGATCAAAATATTTCCTTAATGATTAAATTAATTTGTGGAAAAATTCAATAACTTACAGTTATAAATAAATAACTATGCCTAAATTTCAAAATGAAGTAGTGGCAAAACTAAATAATTTCTTTTTTGCGTTTTCCTAAGCTACTAAAAAAAGTAGCATGATAAATGTATAATGATAAAAACAATAATCTTTGGTTTTATAAAATATCAAAAAATGGATAGTAAATTTCCTTAGGGTTAAGAAGTAAATGTCATTTGTTTGAAAAAAAAACACAAAATTGCGATTATCTCGGAACTTTAGATTTGTCAGTTATTTAATTTTGACACTACGGTGACGATATATGTAGTGACATGTGTAATTGTAGAAGCGTCTGCTCAGGTGCCCCCCTCCACCGGCAGTCGTCTTTAGCCCGTGACCCGTGTCGCACGGTGTATCAGATAAATAAATACCACATTCGTTAATTCAGTTCAAGTTTTAATTTTATTAATAATAGGCCCTATACATAGTTCTTCCATTGACTTGAGTGATTGGTCGGGAAAGATAAAGCACCCGTACCAACAAAGCTTTGATTGCATTGTCATCGGAGTTACACACGAATACCAAACAGCTCAATCGGACATCGGGAAGTGGTTCAAAATTGAGTTGCAAGATTACATCCGAACAAACATGCTCGTAGTTTCGTACGAGTACATACATTCCAAGCTAAATATTATAAAAGCTGGAAGATTCAAGTGGATACTTTTACAAAGAGGACTTTAGTCGATACCATTTCATTGAATGTAGATGTAGGTATTCTGGACCAATATAAAAGCAACTAAAGTTGACTACAGAAACCTTACAAAAGTAACGACGTGGTTCCGGTAGGATTGCAAACAAAACTGCATCTTGCAAATAAGGCAGTGATTATAAAAGAAATGTAAAAATTTTCAATTAAATATTTTAGTCATAATTATTCATGCAAGGGACTCACCATAAAGGGATGCTCCCCGCTAAACGACCCCAGCCCCCCGACGATCATCAGCTCCGGTTTCCCCCCCGGCGGCGCCTCCCCCGCCAGCGCCTCCCGCGCCGCCACCCGCGCCGCCTCGGGCACTCCCACCGGGATGTGGTACGCCGTCAGTGACACCTCCGGCCCGTTGGCTCCAAACTGGGGTCATATAATATTAGTCAGCTTCTTTTGATAGGATACTAGCTGCGTCCTGCGGTTTTACCCGTTTTCTTCGGGATAAAAATAATATTATAATACGAGTATTAAGGGACACACGACAAAATGTATGAGATAGCTAAACTTTTTCGCAATTTCAGGGTTGGTCCCATAGTACCTACAAGTTGTTCATAATGACGAGTACTATGAGCCCTTTTCAGCTCAGCATACCCTTTATAAATAACCCTGTATTGTCTGAGGTAAATATATATATGTCGGCGCTCTGAGCCAATCTTTATTTAGAGTGGTAAAGAAACGTAACTGACAGTGACAGCTGCTGAGCTGCTGACGTTTACCACTCTGGCACGACTACGATCCGTAAGGCGGGAAACGATACTTTAGGAATCTCGACCAGAGATATTGATAGTTGATACGTAGAAAGCTGATTACAATAGTTGCAATTACATCTGGAATTACAGTGGCGGTCATAGAATCTTATTGTATCGTGTACCTATGCGCGTTACGTGTTCGGCGGAGTGCCTGTTTGAGTTGTATTGTGAATACTTGGAATATCCATTGGAGATCATAGTTGAACGGATCATTGTAACATTATGTACTGACATCATTCAAGATTATAATCTACGTGTGTTGCAAGTAATGGTTTTATTCCTCTCGCCCGATTATCCACGCCTGTTTGTCTAGTAGATCCTAACTACATGCCCACATTATGAACAGAACCGCTCGACAATATCTAACTTCTGATAATTGGCAACACCTCAACCTATGAGTGCCTTTATATATTATCGCTATTATTTATGTGGTTTTAGTGGGTATATACGAGTACCTCCTGCATGGCCGGCAGCGGCGCCTCGAGAGTGATGGGCTCGGCCCCGCGCGCCGCGCCCGCGCACAACAACACCAGCACGGGGAGCATGGCTGCTTCACTCGGATCACTTCTGCTCTTCTGGACTGTTCTCTGGTGGAACTAGCGGAGCTGCTAGACTATAAACAAATAAAATATGATTAAAAACAAAGTGACATCGGAGTAACAGTTACCTTTCAGCGCAATCGGACATCGGTACCTTTAGTACGAGTTTTGATAGTTTTCGAAAGGATCAAACGTTTCGAAAGGCTCCATACATTACAGTACAGCGCCCCTGGCGGAAACGTGAGGGAACTATTATAATGTAGTAAGTTTTACGAAACGTTTCATCATTTTGGAAAACTATCAAAACTCATACTAAGGGTACACAGGTCAAGCTAAATGAAACCGTTTTATAAACTCGTTTAAAAATATCCCCGGGTTGTACTTTTGCGGAAAGACCAACGCCAGCAATGAGTTTCACATGTCTGCAGTTCGAATTAGAAAAAATATTAAAAACAGGAAGATAAACAGGATATTAAACTTATTGATTAAGTGTATTATACTTACATGTCTCGCTGCGAAGTGTGTGCCTCGAGCGCTGCCCCGGTGTATTTATGTACGAGGTTGGAGAGCCACTCGAGTCGAGGGCGGCTGCGGACCTTCGTCATCCTGCCTCAGATAAAGCTGCTCGGTCTTGGAAGACGCGCCTCACGAGTTTAACCCGACTTTGCAGAAGGAGGTGTTTTTCGTAACAGCATCATCATCAGCACAACCTTGAATCCTCCCACTGCTGGATACAGGTCTGCCCTCGAAGGGTGATCAGGCCGTATTCCACCACGCTGGCCAAGTGCGGGTTGCTGGATTCACGTACGCCATTGAATTTGTTCTCCGGATGTAGTCGTATGTCTCTATTTATTTATTTACCCTCGTTTAGTAGACGCTGCTGGTGATACGAGAACTGGCTCATTCCTCGCGCAAAGAACTTCATTAGCTATTCAAATTGTGAAATGTCTACAATAATACCTTTCATTTGATACAACTCATGTCTAAGCTTTAAAACTTTAGGTATAATTTTCAACTAAACAACATCTCAACTTTAACTAAAGTTTTCCTAAGTTAAGCTTTTTTATAATTTTCTGCCTACGAGTATTGTCTAAAAACTCTGTGCACGCTACTGTTTAAAGGTGTGCTAAGCTGAAATGGGCTCATAGTACTCAGTTACTCCCCGTTATGAACAACGTTTACCGTGAGACATCCCGGAAATCAAGCAAAAAATTTATCTTCGATCTTCGGGTTGTCCCCATAGTAAAAGTTGTTCACAATGGTGAGTAATATGATCCATTTTTGGCTAAGCAAACCCTTTCCTTGTAACACTTAAAAAAAAAACATTCTGACCACAATGCTTCCTGCATTATCATTGATTTATAGATCAATGGTGTGTTAAATCTTAAGATGTTTTACAACTGTGTTTTGCTGAATAACGTCTCCGACCTTTGCCGGAGGAGTAAAAACTGAACATAAAAAAACCCTTTCCTTGTAATTCTGTATTAAACAATTATTCAAATTTCTATATTATATTCCCAGTAATACTCAAAAATGAATCCACTATCTATAAGATAGCAATGAACAAACACTCGACTTGAGTCTTCTATTGATAGATATAAAATCATTATCAGGGCTGCTCGTATCTCTCGAGCTGCCGCCGCGACGCGGGAGACGCGAGGGAGGGACTCGTGTGATGTAGCTACTAATTATATTGCCCTGTGGCCAACCTCTGTACCTCTCGAAGGGCATAAAACCTCCTCAGGAAGGCACATAGGGCAACAGCCGCTTCGCATTCTTGAGGTGGTGGGTTCAAATCTCGTCTCGTAGACTCGTACCAATGAGACCTTTGGAACTTATGTACGAATTTACGAGTACATATCACTGGCTTTTCGGTGAAGGAAAACATCGTGAGGAAACCTGCATACGTCCGGAGAAGAAATTCAAAGGCATATGTGAATCCACCAACCCGCACTTGGCCAGCGTGGTGGAATACGTCCAAATCACCCTTCGAGGGTAGACCTGTATCCCAGCAGTGGGAGGATTAAAGGTTGCATATTATGTACTGTGTAGTGGGCTAGTGGGTATTACTTTAATGGCCCCACTCGGAAAACGACACTAGTTTATCTTAAAAATGTCATCATAATCATCAGCCTATGTAATGTTTGTCCACTGCTGGACACAGACCTCGCCTAAATAACGCCACATGGCACGACCCACTTGCGCTCTGCCGCCTGACGCAGGTCGTCGCTCCACCTGGCCGCAGGGCGCCCTACTTTAGGTAAAAAAAGTAATATATCTCAAATTTTCTCTCAAAAAAGTAAATAAAGAAAAACTAAAAGAGTTAGCTGTAAAAGGTCCTTGTCTATTTGTTAGTGAACACCCTGTGCTGTGTAAGTTTTATAAGGACTCGAGAACTGATTACATTTGATATTTAGTTACCTCTGTTTGGAGGGGAATCACAGCTGTGACTCACCTACTGTACTGTACTCGTGGGACACTTCATCGAGTGACGCAATACTTTCTCTTCAACTCGAAATCGTTCTATTCTTGACTGATATTTACCTTTCTTTCAATTTAATCTCAGATATTATAGATAAAGATGGAGCTCTGCGTCAGATTTGACTGAAGCCAAGCCTCCTCTTTCGCGCGTGCACAATACGCACACATTGACATACTCGTAGAATATTCCCCGAGTCGCAGCACTGTAGAGTAGAGTGTAGATAGATAATTAGATAAACTCTTTATTGGTCACACCAGAATTTACAAACAAAAGGATCGTAAAACTTGAAACCAATGCAGCAACTGGCGGCCTTATCGCTGAGAGCGATCTCTATACGGATTATAGCAGGAAGGTGTTTCAGATAAATCTACTATTTCTATCTTCTAAACTTTTGTACTGAGCAAAAGTGGGCATGCGTAGATATAGAATATCTGGGAGTAGATTCAAACTCATACACGTTTCTAAGTTACGCACATGGGACCACGTCTTGGTTAGACCATGTGATCACGACAGAAGTTGCAAAAAAAAACAGTTTTGTGTGTAGACATAAAACATGAGCTATCATGGTCGGATCATTTTGCTATAGAGTTTACGTGTGACCTAAACATATTAGTACCTAAAATTGTGCGTCGAAGTTCCGTGCCCGACACAGCTGTCTGGGGTGAGAGAGATGAGACGCAGACAAAACGGTATTGAGAAATATGTTCACTTAGACTGCGTGACATGCATTTTCCTACTGAATTTCACAATTGTGCAGATGTATTATGTAATAATTTAAACCACAAACATGTTATAGACAAAATGTATGCCACAATAGTAAGCACTCTTAGAGATGCTGCGTCGGAATGTTCTAAAAAGCGTGATGTTATAAATAATAAAAATAGACGGGTAACAGGTTGGAACAAGCACTGTAAAGAAGCTCATGGAAATACTCGGCTGCGGTTTCACGAGTGGGTTTTACATGGTAAGCCCTCATCGGGTCAATTTTATGATCGGATGAGAAAGTCGCGAAGTGAATTTAAAAAGAAACTGAAATGGTGTAAAGCAAACGAGACTCAAATAAAAATGGACATTCTTGCAACGCAACATACTGCTAAAGATTTCAGCAAATTCTGGAAAGAGACAAACAAACTGAATCCGAGGCCGAGTGTTCCCGTGAGCGTTGAGGGTGTATGTGACACTGACCGCATTGCCAACCTCTTTAAAGAATACTTTCGAGTGCATTCTCCTCTGGAACTGGGGAATATAGGGGCCGAGGCAACTGATGCAGAAACCGGAAAACCAGCTATGCGGATTACAGCGAAACTGGTGGCACAGGTGGTGAGGAACATGAAGCGAGGAAAATCCCCCGGCCATGACTCTTTGAGCATTGAACACCTTCAGCATGCAGGAGTTCATCTACCGAGGGTGCTCGCCTTGTTCTTCACCTTCTGCTTGAGTCACTCATACTTGCCGGAGGCCTTGATGAAAACCATAGTTGTCCCGATTATCAAGAACCGGACAGGGGATGCATCCAGCCTCGGCAACTATAGGCCCATATCACTCGCAACAGTCATCGCTAAGGTACTGGATGGTGTGATTGAGATTCAGTTGCGAAAACATCTGAAGCTACATGACGCCCAGTTTGGTTTTAGACCTGGACTATCGACTGAGGCAGCTATACTGAATCTCAAGCATACTGTCTAAAATTGTTACGTTATTTTTTATGTTTTAGAGTGGCAACATTATTTTTCTACACTTGTTAATCTTGTTATATGCAACTTGCTATTGCATAATTTTTTAAAATAAACTCCTAATTTGAAGAAAAGGCGATTTCACTCCACCCTGGCGTTCTCCACAATATCAAGCTCCCCAACATAGTGGTCAGCGTCGAGCCAGATTCAAGAAAACAGCGACCTAAGGAGACCAGGAGGACGTGATCTAGTGAACCGTTCTTGTAAACTAACCTCAAAGGGCATCGACAAAGACTTTAGTTTTCTTGTGTGATTTTCGGTTAATAACCCAGTAACCCTTGGTCTAGCATTTAGTTTCATTCAACTAACGTTGCTTTATACATTTCAGGCCAACAGTGTCCTACAAACCACAAAATGACGGAAGAAAAAGAATTGGTCAAAAAACGTGCAAGCTACAAAGGCCGGCTTACAGCCTTTTCAAACGTTTTGGACCAGGTTAAAGAAGTAAACTTAAGTGACCCACAGTTGAAGGAGTTGCAGTTGCGAATATCTAAATTAGAAAGTATGTATCAACAATATGATGAGGTACAGCTCTGTCTGGAATGCTCAGTTTCCGACATGGACTCGCAACTGGCGGAGCGTGCTGAGTTCGAGTCATTGTATTATCAAGCCCTCTCCAAAGCGCACGTACTTCTTGCGCAAAATAAACAAAAGGTACAAACATCTAAAGATGAAAGTTTCAGTGATCAAAGTTCTAGGAATCACAAGCTTGTCAAGTTACCTATAATTTCACTTCCTAAATATCATGGATCACATGATAATTGGTTAGAGTTTCGTGACACTTTTACTAGCCTTATACATTCAAACAATGATATCGATGACATTAATAAGTTTCATTATTTGCGTTCATCGCTTGAGAGTTCCGCTGCGGTCGTTATTCAGTCTCTTGAGTTTTCTGCAAAGAATTATCCAGTAGCCTGGCAATTAGTTTGTGAGCGGTTTGACAACAAACAGCTACTTCTGCACAGTCATGTCTCAGCATTGTTTAACATAGATGTAATTAAATCCGAATCATGTGCAAGCCTTAAATCTTTAATCGATCAAACAAATAAGAATCTTCGTGCATTGGAAACATTAGGTGAGCCTACTACACATTGGGACACGCTTCTTATTCACATTCTATCTCTGAAACTTGATCAGAAAACGTTCCGTGAGTGGGAGGAGTGTAAAAGTAAAACCGATAAGAATCAGAAAATAACTTTAAGTTATTTTCTTGAGTTCATTCGAAACCGTGCTGTTTTACTTGAAACTTTAGAAATGTCGCGTAGCACCAAAGGCAATCAAACTGTTAATTCTAATGTTAAACTAAAAACTATGGTTTCAGTAGCCAATACACAAGAATCAACTTCAGGTACTTATCAAGCAGGTAAGCCATGCCCGAAATGCAGGGGTACACATCCATTATATCATTGTCAACAATTTCTCAGTCTCACCAATGAGCAGAGGTTAGAAGAGTTACCTAAGTATAAAGTGTGTTACAACTCGCTCCTTGAATGCAAAACGGCCACAAATCAAAAAAGTGTAAAAACGGTTTTATTCGAAAATTGAGCTCTAAATCGATGGTACTAGAGAGTCTATTTAAGACACCCACAGTTTTCGCTAAGTTTGACACCAAACCGCTCAAGCGCCTTTTTTGCATTGAGCCGCTTTGCGCACTGACTTCATTGCAAGACCGCCATTTTGTCAATTGTGACCCAGACCTCAAAGTAAACGCGCGTGGTTTTACTGTAAAACAGCCACAATCCAAAATGTGATCTGAACTTTACCATAGTTTTACCTGCAATAGTGCCACATTTTGGAATACGTCTTTTTTCCATTCCAATTTCAGGTGAGTTTATTTATAATTTAAAATGCAAAGGTGCCATATTTTAATATGTGTCTCTTTTACATTCCAATTAATTTAAGACTATTTATTATTGATAATACAAAAGTGGAGTATTTTAACAAGTGACCATTTTGCATTCTACTTTATTTAAAATTACTTTTTATATAAAATACAAAATGGCCATATGATAAAAATAAATAATTTCTGTTCATGTATTACAGGATGTCCAGCAGATCAAGAACTATTTTAAACATGGCTATTTCTAACGCAACAATGGTGTACGAAAAACACTCAAGAAACCTGAGAATCCCATTTTAGATGATGCTTTGTTTACATGGTTTTTGCAACAAAGGCGATTACAAGTTCTAATAAGTGGTGATATGATTTGCGAGAAAGCCCGTATTTTTCATCGCCAGATCACTAACTCGAGTACTAGCTTTAATGCAAGTAGAGGATGGTTAGATAACTTTAAAAAACGCCATGGAATAAGACGCTTGAAAATGGCCGGTGAAAAACTATCAAGCGATGAAGCTGCTATCGGACCATTTCAGCAAGAATTTCAGAAAGTTATTAGAGAAAAATACCTAACAGCAGAACTGATTTACAATGCAGATGAGTCTGGTTTATATACTAGCGATTGTTGCCTGATCATACTTTAGCTTCTGGTGATGAGCGGTCCGCTTCCGGGAGAAAAATGATGAAGATGAGGATCACATTCATGCCCTGTGCTAATGCAGCTGGCACTCACAAGTCTCGCCAATCCATTGAGTAATGAAAATCTCGCTGATGCATTAAAATGCATAACTATAAAGGACACAGTTTTTAATTTAGCAAACTGCTGGGCGGCTGTTAAAGAGTCCCTTATAAAGAAATCGTGGAAGAATTTGTGTCCTCAACTTCACGCAAATGAAAACTTCGAACCAGAGGATGATATTCCCCTGGCCGAGCTGATTAACAGATTAAGAGGAAACACTTATCCGCAAATAACTGAGGCAGAAGCCCAAGCGTAGGCTTCTGGTGGCGCCGATGAAGAATTGCAAAGATGTGAGGTGTTAACTGACGAGGAGATCGTGCAATCGGCTATGTGTGAAGATGACGAGCAAGATGTCGACGAATGCGTTGAAGTCTCCACTTCCAAACATGTAACACCTGCAGTGCAGAAGCTATGGGAGCTTTAAACATAGCTTTGAATTGGGCTGAAGATAATAATTTAGAAAGCCACGAAATTATGTTACTTCGTCGACTAAGAGACAGCGCTTTCGAAATGAAGAACGAAAATCTCAAGCAGAAGAGTATTACAGATTTTTTCACATCAACATAAGCTCATTTTTTTATTAAACGCATGTGTGTATCTTTCTATTTATAATAAAAGTTATGTCACATAAATTAGTATTTTATTTAATGTCTTTATGTACCTACATATTTTATTTGTATGTATGATAAACCTCTACCCAATTTTGCAGACTATGATCCGGACACCTTGATAATCCGGCAAGGGCCGATTTTTTGCCCGTCCGGATTAGTGAGGCCCTACTGTACTTATTTTGATAATTTTTCTATTTTTATACTTAAAAGAATTTAACGATTGTTAGAATAGATACTTTGTTTTTTTTTTTAATGTTTTATGTTTTTTTTCCTTTTCCTTAGAAATTGTGATACTACAAAACTAATTTAAAAGAAATTAGACATCTTTGGATAGGTTATTGGTTCCTACAAAAAGCTTGTACTACATTTTCTTATTCAAAATAAACATTTTAATACATATTAGATACGTATAATGGTAAAATTAGATAGTTAAACGTTTTTTTTGTATAATAAAAAACTGTTTGTTTGATTTTTATAAAGAAATATTAATAAAGAAATTTGATTTTAAAAATATTCGTTTCATTTTTGGAATATTTCTTCTAATAATAGTTTGGATTTTGAAAACAAAAGGGACTTATTTGCATTTTTAGAGCGAGTGAAATAGATTCCAATATAATTTATAATACAGAAAGATACAGCAACAAATCACGCTTCGAATGGTATATAATAGTATACAATTATTCACTACATACATGTTTTTTTTTCAAAAAAATCTTAACGAAATTTTGTTTTAGCTCTACTGTAAAAAATGCTTTTTTGCTTTGTGGCTCTCTTGCATTCAAGGAGCGAACTGTTTAAATACTAATCATTATTCCAACCAGTGCAAAAAGGGAGGTTGTCGGATTTGCAAAAGAAAACATAATTCACTCATACACATAGCAGAGGTTAAAAAGCCTACAAATGAACACTATTCACCAGTGATAAGTTCAAAAAACATTCAGTCGACATCGGCTCAGAATGACACATCAGTTAATGTGACTTTGACCACATGTATGTATGCGCCTCTGGAAACTGAACAGGACGTATTACTTTCAACGGCTCTAGTTAGAGTATTAGATAAACATGGTCAGGCACATATTGTCCGCGCACTACTTGATTGTGCAAGTTCTTCGTGCATCATAACAGACCGGTTAAGTCGCGAGTTAGACTTACCATTCATTCAGGTTGACAAACCAATTTATGGCATAAATAAGATTCAGACGCATACATCACATGTTTATCATGTGCAACTGCAATCAATTACTGAAAATTATACGCGCAATCTTTTATGCTACGCTTTACCCGCGATAACAGACGAAATCCCATCTAAGCGTTTGAACATTCATACACTTAACATACCTACGGATATTCAACTTGCCGATCCAACATTTTATGAACCATCCGACATTGATTTGGTAATAGGTAGCAATGTATTTTGGGATCTGTTAGGGTCACAGAAGATCACACTGGGAAATGGTAACCCAGTGCTTTGGGAGACCAGATTAGGGTGGCTCGTGTCCGGCCCCATTAACAATAGTGATGTATCGTCTCCAATATTATGCAATTTTACTAAGATAGAGTCGTCAACTAGTGATATTCCAAGTGAAATACACAACGATAACTGTCAAAGACTCTTAACCCGTTTTTGGGAGGTTGAAGAGGTAAGCCTCAAAACATCATTTTCTAAACAAGAACAAGAATGTGAAAATCATTTTGTAAAAAATACAACTCGGTTGAAGGATGGTCGATTTTGTGTCAGAATTCCCCTAACGCAGTCTCCTGAGGTACTGGGTGAATCGTTAACACGTGCTAAACAATGTCTTAAATCGTTAGAGCGTAAATTTAAAAGAGAACCAGAATTTCATAAAATGTATATCGACTTCATGAATGAGTACATTTCTTTAGGTGATATGACTGAGTGCTCATTTGATACAAACCCAGTTTCATACTACATTCCTCATCATGGGGTATTAAGAGAAAATAGTACTACTACTAAATTAAGAACAGTGTTTAATGCCAGCAGTCCTACCACTTCCGGAATCTCATTTAATAACATTCAAATGGTAGGACCAACTGTTCAAGATGATCTTCTATCTATATTGATCCGATTTAGGCAACATAAATTTGTTTTGGCTGCAGACGTGGAAAAACAGTATCGTAGGGTTGTTGTGCACCCTGCGGACAGACATTTGCAACATATTGTTTGGCGTCATGATCCGACAGAGCCCATTAAATCATATCAACTCAATACGGTGACATATGGAACAGCTAGTGCTCCCTTTCTCGCAACAAGATGCATTAAACAAATAGGTCTCGATTGTGCTGATGCTAGGATTTCAGAAATTATTGTACACGATATGTATGTAGATGATCTATTGACAGGTTCAGACTGTCACTCAGAGGCGTTGACTATAAAACAAAAAGTTACAGAAGCTTTTGCGTCAGCTGGTATGGTATTGCGTAAATGGAAATCCAATTGTCTAGATTTGGTTTCATCCGAATCTCGAGACTCAAATCATAACCAGCCAGTTGATTTGGATATAGGAAGCGACCAAACTAAGACCCTAGGACTGGGTTGGTTGACGTTATCCGATGAATTGAATTTTTCCTTTGATTGTTCAGTTAAGATAAACCCAACAAAACGCGAGATACTTTCTATTATTGGTAAAATTTATGATCCAGTAGGCTTATTGGCTCCTTGTATAATGATTTTAAAAATTCTTATGCAGAGGTTATGGCTGCATAAACTATCATGGGACGACGCGTTGCCGCTTGAAATCACCAAAGTTTGGTGCGATATAGTTAAGCGTCTTCCGCTTATAAATGAAGTGCGTATTCCAAGGTTGGTGACGTGCCACGATCACAAAGATTTAGAGTTTCACATATTTACTGACGCGTCTCAAAGCGCATACGGTGCATGTTTGTATGTTCGAAGCATCAATGAAAGCGGTGAGATTCTGGTTCGTTTGTTAATGGCTAAGGGTAGAGTCGCACCAATCAAATCAATGACAATTCCTAGACTTGAGTTATGCGGAGCTTTGGTAGGCGCACGTCTATACGAAAAGGCCATAAGTTCTATTCGAGCTAATATCAAAGAAATTACATTCTGGACTGATTCAACCATTGTCCTTGGTTGGCTTAAAATGGTCCCAAGCAAACTTCACCCCTTTGTGAGAAATAGGGTTGGTGAAATAATTGAAAAAACGCAGCACTCAACATGGAGGCATGTCCCAACTAAATTAAATGCCGCGGACCTTATTTCGCGAGGTGTTGACTTCCGAGACATACATACACTCGATTTGTGGTGGTCGGGCCCTGATTTTCTTCGTCAAGACAAATCACAGTGGCCTTCTAATTCTGTTGCTCTCGATGTTGAAACTTTACCAGAAATCCGATCAGAAATCTTACTACATTCTTGTCTAAATGACGATACCAAATTAATAGACTTTGAGCGTTTCTCAAACCTTTTGAGACTCAAACGTACCGTAGCTTATATTTTCCGGTTCATTAGCAATTGCCGAAAGCAACATCCTGCAAGCCAGGTTTTAACTCACGATGAACTTCAACATGCGTTAAATTTTATTATTAGACTCTCTCAACAGCAGTGCGAGTACGGACTCTTAAGGCTGGCGTCCACTAGGCGGATCGGGTCGGGCCGCATCGCAACGCAAAAATACGCCTGGCCCATTTTTATATTATATTTCATAGAAATATCGTTCATTAGCGACGGATCGGAGCGCGGCGGGTGGCAACGCATTGGCGGATCGCTTCGCATGTCGGCGGTGCGCTGCGACCCGCCCCGATCCGTCTAGTCGACGCAGGCAGGCGGATGTGAGCGCACGTGCCGTGCTAATAAAAATGAACGAAGAACTGCTTATTTCTTTAGTGCAAAAGTATAGAGAACTGTATGATCTAGGAGACCCTAGATATCACGATGAGCAGCGGCGCATGAATATATGGCAAGAAATAGCACAGATTTTGAATGAAACACGTAAGCACCTATTCATTTAAATTATAGGTTTTTCTTCAAAAAAAGAGGTTATCAATTCGACCCGTATGTATGTAATATTTCCAGAAATGCCCAGTTTTTGGATATGTTAGTCTATATCAGCTTCTAATAAAGACCTGCGCCAAATTTCAAAAGTGTATGTATGTTTGTATGTTTGTCCACGCATATCTCCAAAAGTATAAGTCCGATTTAAGTAGGTAGAACCGACTTCTGGCGTGGCGACGCATGCCGTGGCGACGCGTCGCCACGGCGTGCAGTATTCAAGCAAATAAATAAATGACGACGCGCGTACCTAATTGAGTTTCAATTTTCGAACGGTTTTGTGAAAATCTGTATGGCCATGGACAACGGGAGCATGAATGGATTAAAATGTTTCACATCTACCAGGCGTCCCGTGACGGCTCACATTTATTTTTTGTTAAACTAGGTATTATTAAACTGTAAGTTTCATCAAAATCGGTTTATTATTTATCATACAGAGAGTTAAGTGTACTTAAATTAGTCTTTGACATGAAAAAATGGTGAAATAAAAATGTTTAAGTAATAAAACATAAACAGACTTCACTGGAGTCGGAGCACCTCAAAGCACCTCCAAGCGAAGACTTCATTGAAGTCGGTTTATGTTTTTATTCAAACATTTTTAAAATATTATAAGTATATCAAACTTTACGCAAAAGTAACTTATTATTAATTTATAATTATATTTATTCTTCTTGCGCTTGCATATCTGGATCTCGGTCTATATGGCGATATCCTCTGTTCACAACTGTCATTTGCCATGGACATGAGCCTGCACGAGATACGAAATAACTTTTGAATTTGTTGCGAATTGCGAGAGCGACTTGAGATGAATTACCTCCAATAATTGGTAAATTTACTAGTCCCTCGTTCACAGTTTCTCTTAGATCATCTTGTGACCAATACGATGGGCTATTTGTCAAAAAGTTATGTAAACAGCATGTTGCCGCTACAACAATGTTGACATGTTCAGGAGTCATAGATAACCGCCTTTCATAAATTCTAAACCTTCTAGCTAATATACCAAAAGCATTTTCGCTAGTTCGGCGGGCCCTACTTAGTCGGTAGTTGAAAATTTTTCTTTCTTCATCCGTTAATTGATTTCCAGGATACGGTCTCATTAAATGTTTCTGTAGCGGAAAGGCTGCGTCTCCCACTATAACATGAGGCATAATTTCCTCGGTACCCGGCAGTGCCTTGTCATCAGGTATATTTAATTTGTTTTGTGCCAATGATTTTCCCACGACAGAATTGGCAAATAAACAGCCATCAGAATTCTTTCCAAGGCCACCTATATCGAGTAGTGTAAATCTGTAGTCAGCATCCACTAAGGCCAACAAAACAATTGAAAATGTTTTTTTATAACAAAAATACTTCGAGCCACTATTTGCGGGGCATTCGATAACAACATGTTTGCCATCCAGCGCTCCAATACAATTAGGAAAATTCCATTTTTCCCAATATTTTATTGCTATCTGTTTCCAAACCTCTTCGGTAGGTGTAGGTACTTTCATATTGTTCCATATCGCCGTGCAAGTCTCATAAACGATATATCTTACTGTTTTTTCTCCGAGTCGATAATTAAAAGCCAGCGACCTGAATGAATTCCCCGTGGCCAAAAACCTAAAACAAAAGCACATTTTATTATCCGACTTCCATAAAAAGAGGAGGTTCTCAATTTAATTCTATTTTTTTTTGTGTGAATGTTACGCGATTTCTCCGCCAATAATGAAGTTGGAGCACCTTACTTCATCCATTGCCATAAGCGTAGAGTTCATTGAAGTCGTTTCTATGTTTGTTGAATTATATTCTTTTTATTTTGTTCCAGCGGCAAATTGTAAAGAGAGATGGAAGAGAATTCGCGATAATTTATTGTCACATAAATAAAGTGGTTTATGTGTTCATACAGGTAATAAACTATCTGAGTGCCAAATTTCATCCAAATCTGTTTAGCCTTTTTGCGTGATCGAGTAACACACCCATCCATCCAAACTTTTGTATTTATAATACTAGTAATAAAGACTACCGCCAAGCAATAGTGGTTTACCCATGTATTCGGGTATAGGACAGATTCTTAGATTGGAGGTAAAGCACGATCTCATTGTGTAGACAATAATTAATTATATTAAAATTATTATCAGATGTCAAAAAATCTTATTTACCTGAGACAAACAGCAAGTCGTTCTTCTGGTTCAATTGGCCTTCGAAATTTTGTGGTTTGTTTCTGTAAATCTTCACGTAATATATTAAGCAATGTTGCAAATTTTCCAAAACACATTCGAAAATACTCGAAGAATTTGACTGGATCTTTCTTCAAATCGTTAAACAAATGATGGTATTCACCAAATACACTTCTTTTCTGGCATATATCATGCACCCACACCTTGTGTACTCGTCGTCGTTTTTTATTTTTTTGCTCTTCCTCAAGAAGGATTTGAAACCATAACATCTCTTCGTCGGAGCTGTCCATGGTAGCGCGATGTCAGTCCAAGCACGAAAACACGTCTGATCAAATCCGCTTAATAGGCGGTCCGCCGCGCCCCGTACAGATGGACGCAACAGCATCGGGCCAGGCGTATTTTTGCGTTGCGATGCGGCCCGACCCGATCCGCCTAGTGGACGCCAGCCTTTATCGATCGAGAAACTGACGTTTAAAATCGGTAAAATTCGAAAAAAACATCGTTTGTTTATGATTTTGTCTATGGTTTTGAAATTAACGATCTAGTCGTGCCGTCGATAAATTTATCGAGTTTGCCTTAGAGTCGTATTTGCCAATTTTTACATAGGGCAACTCTATATTTTGTATAAAAATGTATGGAGCGCAAAAATGTAATTTTACCGATCGATAAAGTGACATTCAAACATGACTATAAACGTCAAAATTTTACGTTTCCTTTTTGTTGGTACTATGTATTTTAGTTTTATTTTATAGATTTTAACCGACTCTTATCGACGTCTGAAATGAGGGCGATAAAATTTAACGAGCTCGAATATCTTTGTTAACAGTATACCTGTGACATACTTGGCTGTATATTCAATTATTTTACTTTTATTATATTGTTTCTATAAATCTGTATCGAAAATGTAATTAATTATTTACTTAATTGGTACCTACCTAACTTAGAAAAAATAAACATTTACATAAAACTTCTTAGTTTAATGCGGTGAGTTGCCAATTTTCACTTTGAACACATTTTCAATTGAAAGAATTCAATAGTCTGAAATTTATTATGTTTCTAACTTATTTTTCATTTACGTTCCTTTAACCCAAATTTCCTTTGCACACATCCCGGCGGCGCGGCGCGGGCGCCGCATTCTTACTTGTTTACTGGCCGAGTTGCCAGATTGGGGGTTTGCTACACATACGCTGCACGTATTTCAACCCCAGCGTGTGAAAAAAATTGCATGTTTTCTTTGTTTTTAGGTCACTTTTTCAAGACGATTTTGGGGTTTTTTTCTCCATGTAGTGTCGTTTTTGGGAAAAAAATAGTAAGTTGTCGTCACAATTAAAAATTAGACCTGGCAATACTGTAACTAATTTTCTGTAATTGTTTTCAAGTTTATTGAAGGTTTATTGTATTTCAAATTGGTTTCGGTTTTAAAGTTCGAGTGGCCAAATCATGGATTTTGGTTTCATTTTATTATTAGAACTGCTGAATCAACTATTTCACAATTATATAGATATTTTATAAAATAAAGGAATAAAATTATAAACTTACCTATGAGGCTCGGACATCGTTATAAAGTTAGACTCTTTTTTATTATTTATTGTTGTTTGTAGCTCTTGACAGAATACTACAGTACTCTTGAAAGATTATTCACAACTACGCCAATGTTACGATAAAAGTCAGTGTCTCTTTATTTTGTAATAGGTGGGTAGGTACATATCGATACCTTAATTTGCATACCAGCCAACTCCACTTTTTGTCAAAAATATGTTTTTGATGCAGTATGTAAGCAACGATAATTCGGCGTGATTTGCAAAAACGGCAACTCCGATATTATTACAGTTATTTGCGTAAACTGCTATTCGAAAACCAGCCAACTCCGCGTGTACTGGAAAGTTACGATTTTGACAGCTAACTCCGTAAAGTCGGCCATTTTGTATGGCATCCGGCAGTGTAACGGTAAGGTAAGACCCTAAGGTGCATAATTATTTACGTAAATTCCTAAAACGCCATAGTAATATTGTATGTATTTAAATTTATGCATTGAACCAATATACCGAACTCTTTTTTATTACAGGTTACCGACATAGGTACGAGCTATTCTTAATATATATTATATAAATCTCGTGTCACAATGTTTGTCCTCAATGGACTCCTAAACCACTTAACCGATTATAATAAAATTCGCACACCATGTGCAGTTCGATCCAACTTGAGAGATAGGATAGTTTAAATCTCAAATTATAGTCGCAATATTATTTTATTGCAAATTATATATACACTGATAATTTTTACTATAAATTGACAAGTTAGCATCAACAAACTATGGTTGCTATAGTTACGCAATAGCATGAGAATAGAGGTTATAACAAAGAGTTCCTTACATTCTCAACACCCTTGGTCACGCCATCACGCGTGA
The DNA here is from genome assembly GCA_949125135.1 of Alcis repandata. NCBI lineage: Eukaryota > Metazoa > Arthropoda > Insecta > Lepidoptera > Geometridae > Alcis > Alcis repandata. Next base: position 99,826 of record OX421252.1, read on the forward strand.
ACGGCTGGACCGATTTCAATTTACTCTACGTTTATCACAAAGTCTACCCGTGCGAAGCCGGGACGGGCCGCTAGTTAAATATAATATATCGATACCTCTGTAAGACTATGGAACGTATCCTTAACAACAGGCTCCTGGCGTACCTAGAAGTTAATGACCTCCTCAGTGACCGTCAATACGGATTTCGCCGAAACCGGTCTACTGGTGATCTTCTAGCGTACGCCACGCATATCTTGAGTGAGGCCATTGAGAAACACGGGGAAGCGCTTGCTGTCTCCCTAGACATCTCGAAGGCTTTCGACAGAGTTTGGCACGACGGCCGTATTTGCAAGCTTTCTTCGTATGGCTTGTCCGCTGGTTTCATTGCGTGGATATCAGACTTTCTGCGGGATCGATCGATTAGAGTAGTCATTGACGGCTGCTCGTCTGATCTGATGGGGATCAATGCCGGTGTTCCCCAGGGGTCAGTGCTCTCTGCGATACTTTTCTTGCTGCACATCAATGATCTGCTAAAACCCGGTACCTTTGTGTATGCAGACGACAGCACTGTTGTAGAGAGCTACATATCCAACGCACGATCCACCGAATTACAAATCCAGTCTCAGAGAGAGGCCATGGTTGAGCGTATGAACTTGTCCCTTAAAGCAGTCTCAGATTGGGGCGATGCTAACCTGGTCAAGTTCAATGCGGCTAAGACCCAGGCGTGTCTATTCTCTGCAAAGAAGAAGCCATTCCAACTGGCTCCTGCTTTCCGTAATGTATCCATACCGATGGCTTACAGTCTTGAGCTCTTAGGTATTTCACTGACTTCAACCCTCAACTTCGGCTCCTATATTAGTCCAAGGCTCAATTGGCAGCCAAAAAGCTGGGCCCTATCGAAGGTGCGGCGTTACTTCACGCCGGAACAGTTGCTGTCGTTATACAAAGCACAAGTTCGGTCATGCATGGAGTACCTTTTTTTTTTTTTTTTTTTTTGGTGACCCAGTGGAAATCCTTTATGGATACCCCTAACCCGGGGGAGCCGGGGTTATGTGGGAGTCTCCGCCCTAGTGGCGGCATACCCACTAAAACCACTGGGGTGTTTCCCTCAGCCTCTTGGCCGGGGGTCGCGGGATCATTTAACGTCGCCGCAACCCCCAGCAGGGTCGGCCCTTCGGCCCCATCATGGGGAGCTTTGAAGCTCCTCCCTCTTCGTTGGCGATGTGCGGAAACACTGGCACATCGCCCAACCTCGGAACTCGTGGCCGGTGGGTACTCAGCTCCCCCGAGCCGGGCACCCAGAGTTCCCACCTGAGGACCGCCTGCGGTCATAAATGGCCGCCGGCGGTGCAAGGTCCACACTACTTTTTTTGGGTTTGCCCACTCGTCCCCGCGCTCTCGCACGGAGCGGGTGGGCAATCCATCGGGGTGGGCCGAGGGGCTGGCCTAGCGGCCTTGCCTCTCGTGCGCCTCCTCTTGGGAGGCGGGGCGCAAGCCCTGTCTCCCACACGATGCCCGGCCGGCTTGTCCGCAGCTGCGCAGACAAAGCAATGCGGCGCGGCCGAGCAATCGCCCGCCTTGTGTCCGGACTGACCGCAACGATAGCACAGAGTGCTACGGTCAGTCTCGGACTGGCACTGCTCCCGGACATGCCCCACCTCGAGGCATCGGAAGCAGCGCAGCGGCTTGGGTGCCAGCAGTCGGACCCGTGCTGACACCCACCCAACCAGCAGGCGACCCGCCGTCGCCACCTTCTTGGCTGCGGCCACCGGGCACCGCACGAATGCCGTGCCCATGCCCGCAGCACCTCGGCGGACTTCGCCTGCCCTCACCACCTCGAGCTGGCACCCGCCAGCCTCGGCTATCGCCGCCGCCACGTCTTGTCCGGTGGCGGAGTCATCCAGGCCGGTGATGCGCAGGTCCGCACACTTCACCGGTCTGGTGACCCGGACATCCTCCCCGAGCACCTGGCGGAGTCTCTCAGCGAAAGCATCCGTCTTGCGCTCGCGGTCGGCCGCGTCCTTGCCCAGGACCTCCAGCAGCCGACCGCCAGTTGCCGCTCGCCGGATGTTCGCGAGAGACTCGATCCCGAGCTCCGCGATCTTAATTCCCTGCTGCGCTGTCCGCATCGCCTGCTGATAGGTGACACCCTTCTCCGCGCCCTTCGGCGTAATCGTCAAGACGACTGCCGAGGTGGTCGGGGCGCGGATCCGGGGTTTCGCCGCCTTACCAGCAGGGCGACGCGGCTGCGCGGCTCCCGCCCGGGACGGCTGGCCCTGCGCAGGTGCCGGCTGCGGTGTCGCCGCAGCGGCGGCCTTCCCCTTGCGGCCCCGCTTGGCCACCTCCACCCAGCTTACGCCGGGCTGGACTTTGGCCAATTGGGGCCCGTCACGTCCGGGTTTGGGGCCCTTCGCACCCTTCTTGCCCCTGGAGGCAGAAGGGGAGGGCCCGGTCTCACTCACGACCGCAGTTGCGCCCGACGGCCCGGGCTGCGGCTCCGAAGTCGGAGCCGCAGCGGCCGCGAGGTTCCTGCGGTCGGCGGCAAGCGGGGGACGGGTGGGCGGCTCCTCGGGCTCGAGGCGATCCCCGATCCCGGACTGAACCGCCCACGCACAGTTCCGCCACCTATTCGCTTTCGCCGGAGGAGGAAGCGGCCACTCGCGCCTGCTGGGCGAAGTCCGCCCAGAGACTGGCGGAGCGGGGACGCGACGCGCCTGCGCCACTTCCCTGCGAAGCTCCGCCATCTCCTGGCGGAGATCGGCCATCTCGGCTCGCAGGCGCTCGTTCGCAGCCTGCAGCCTCTTCGTCTCGTCGGAGGCGGTCCTCCGGCGGAGTTCCCGCATGGCCCCCCGAATATGGGTCCCAGCGTCCTTAAGGGCACGAATATAGGTGCCCTTAAGGTTCCTGGACTTGGTGGCCACGAGGTCGATGGCTTTCACCGACTCCATGACCACCTTCTCCAATTCGTGGGCCAGCGACTCGTCCTCCGAGACCGCCTCTTCGCCCGACATCCCCAGTGGCCTTGTCTCCCGCAGCATGCGGGTGCCCAAGGCCACCTCTCGCTCGGCCTCGAGCTGCAACTGCAGCATCTCGGCCTCTGCGAACTCCCGCTTCGCCTTGGCGAGGCCGACGTAGTGCCCCGTAGTGGGCGGCCGGCCTCTGCCTCTCGGCTTCGTGACGACGACCTTTGGATCCGGAGCATCCGACCCGGTGTCGGAGCTCGAATGGCTCCCGTCATCGTCACACTTCCTCACACGCGGTCTCCCGCGCTTCCGCCTCTCCGGTGACTGTGAAGGTGAGCTCACAGTCACCATGCTCATCAGCGACGAGTCGGAACACGCGCTCGGTGGCCTAATGTCCAGTCCCTCCGCGAAATGCTTCACGGCAAAGGACTGGGCAGAAGTACCACCGGCGACTGAGTCCCTCCTCAGCACCACCTTGCACTCCCTCGCTACAGGGCCAAGGCCTCTCCTTCCATCGAACTTTGGTTTGTTTGAATTTTCCATTTTGGTTCCCACGATTATGAGACGATCTACAAGTCGACCCCCGGGTGACGCTCATTCCGGGGGCAAGGGTAAGTACTGCGGAGGTCCCCAAGTATCCGCAGGTTTTAACGTGTTTTCTCACGGGTTTTTGTTTCAAGCTTTTCCTTGCTCTGGGGTCGGCCAATTAAGGCAAACCCCCTTCGGCCCCCACACTGCCACAACGTACCCCTTACCGCAATACGGGGTCTTTGAAGCGTACAGTGGAGAGCCGGTGCAGGAGAGGGTGCGGAAACCTCCCCCGCCGACACTGGGTTGGATGGTTTTAATACCACCCAGGTCGTCCGACCCGCGTCGCCGCTACTCAGCATAAGGCTGAGACGCCGACCGGGCCCCGCGGCCATTCAAGGCCGCCGAGACTCGACCGCCGCTACCCGGACTATCCAGGACGTCGGCCGAGTCTACCCCTCTGGAGGGCACAATGTGCCCCCCGTCGTCGTCCGCAGACGACCCCGAGCCCTACCACGTTTTCTCTCCACGGAGAGGTATACGGGAGGGCTCCTAGGCCCAGACCGCCGCTTCCCGGAATGTCCAGGGCGCCGGCCCGAGCTTCCACCTTTAGGGTTCCTCTTAGTTTCACCGGGCAAAGCGGCCCGGCTACTTATCCCCCCCGCCACGGAAAGGCGGGAACCCAATTCGGAGGGGATGCATGGAGTACCTACTGTTCGCACCTTTGGGACGGATCTGCTAAATACCAGCTTGAGGCGTTGGAGTCCATCGAAAAACATGCCAAGAGGCTTATTGGCTTACTCTCTTGTCATCAAAATCCATCCAGCCATTTTAAGTCCATAAAGAACAAACCTACATGCATATAAACATCGATTTTCATAGATTTAGATTGTTTAGTATTTCGTGCAAAACGAGCCAACTCCAAGATCACTTATTTTTATTGAAGAAAAAAAACGGATAACTCCAAAAAATGCTGTAGCATTATAATGAATATGTTTAGAAGATTGTACATCATCAATAATAACAGCTTACGATATTATCTACCAACGGGATTTTAGAAATTTTGATAAGTAGTCTAAAAAAATAAATATAATGTTTTATGTGTCTCCTGTAAAATTTACTCAAATGGAGTTGGCTGGTATGCGAATTAAGGTATCGATATATTAAAATAAAATATCAATTATAAGTGGGTACAAATACTTTGTATTTGACAAGATGAAATATAGGCTTGTTGCCATTATAAATAATAGTTATTATATCGATTCGGTAAAATCCAATCCGTACTTGCAACTGTCGATAAAAATCGATATCTAGTCGAACTAGTCGTGTCGACTATAATCGGTAAAATGAAGTCCGCACTTGCACTGCAGGACTCATTTCCTGAATACAATATTCTAAAGGCAAAAAAGGAGATCTCAAATAAAAGTAAACTAAGTAAATTTAACGTTTTCCTAGATGATCAACAATTGATTCGTGTCGGTGGTCGTCTAGGCAACTCAATGTTTCCGTACGATAAAAAGTACCCAATAATTATACAGTCCACTCATCGCTTAGCGAAACTCCTATTCCAGGCCGAGCATATTCGATTAATGCATGCTGGCCCGCAATTATTGTTGGCAACAATCAGAGACACTTACTGGCCATTAGGAGGTCGCAACCTATCGAAACTCACTTACCATCAATGTGTACGTTGCACCCGAATGAAAGGGAAGGTTCTTCAACCCATAATGGGCAACTTACCTCAGTCACGCACTCAAGCTGGCGGTTATCCGTTTGAATGTACAGGGGTAGACTATGCCGGTCCCATGGCTTGTGCTAGTCGCCAAGGACGTGGCTGTAGAATGGTTAAAGTTTGGATCGCAATTTTCGTTTGTTTTACTACTAAGTCCATACATACCGAACTTGTAGGTGATTTGACAAGCAATAATTTTATGTCTGCGCTTCGGAGATTCATATCACGCAGAGGGAAACCACGTGACTTGTACTCAGATAATGGCACTTCATTCGTTGGTGCGTACAACGAACTAGGTAAATTTTTGAAAACTAACTGCAACTCCTTGACTGATGGCGCTTCCAATGAAGGCATTAAATTCCACCTGTTGCCGCCATTTTCTCCGAATTTCGGTGGTTTGTGGGAGGCTGGTGTTCGCTCTATTAAATTTCACTTAAATAGGGTACTGGGAAATTGTAAATTTACGTATGAGGAGTTAAACACAGTTCTGGTTCAAATCGAAGCTATACTGAATTCACGGCCAATCTCTCCATTGTCGTCGGACCCGAATGACATGCTGCCACTCACACCCGGACATTTCCTGATTGGAAGACCACTCGTCGCACTGCCTACGCCGAACCTTCTTGACTCTTCTACTAGCCATCTTAACCGCTACCAGAGGATTGAACAACTCAGACAACATTTTTGGACAAGGTGGAGCAAAGAATACATTGGAGAACTGCAACAACGAACCAAATGGAGGAGCAACTACGACACCCTCAAGATTGACACCCTGGTCGTTATCAAGGACGAGAACTTACCACCATTAAAGTGGAAACTAGGCCGCATTAGTGCCATCTATCCCGGAACCGACGGAGTCAGCCGAGTTGCCGATATCAAGACTCAGACCGGGACCCTTAAGAGGTCATTCAGCAAGATTTGCCCTCTAGTTGAGCCCATCGGTTGAAAGACAAGCTTTCAACGCCGGGGGGCATGTCTAAAATTGTTACGTTATTTTTTATGTTTTAGAGTGGCAACATTATTTTTCTACACTTTTTTTCTACACTTGTTAATCTTGTTATATGCAACTTGCTATTGCATAATTTTTTAAAATAAACTCCTAATTTGAAGAAAAGGCGATTTCACTCCACCCTGGCGTTCTCCACAATATCAAGCTCCCCAACACATACTGTTCAGTATTATACCAGCAGGCACACACCAGTCTACGCCTGTTTCTTAGATTTATCTAAAGCGTTTGATCTGGTGGCATATGACAGGTTGTGGCATAAGCTGTCGAGTGATACGGACCTTCCCTCTGAGTTTGTGTCTCTCCTAAAGTATTGGTACGGTAATCAAACCAACGTTGTAAGGTGGTCAGGGTCACTATCGGAGGTTTATAGGTTGGAGTGTGGCGTGAGACAGGGCGGGCTATCATCGCCGAGCCTCTTTAACCTCTACACTGACCGTCTGATCCGTGAGCTCAGCAGCGCCGGTGTCGGCTGCTCGATTGATGGTGTCTTTGTCAATAATATTAGTTATGCAGACGACATGGTGTTGCTGGGCCCATCGATCAGGGCCCTCAGGAAACTCATTAGCATAGCGAGCGATATGCGGAGGTTCACGGGCTCAGTTATAATGTCGTCAAAAGTGAATTCCTAGTTTTTAAAGCAGGCTCGAAAACGTACAATACTATTCCACCAGTCTTACTATGCGGGAAGGCCCTTAAGAGAGTCTCGAATTTCAAATATCTGGGTCATTGGGTCACTGATTCGCTCGCAGATGACATGGATATGGAGAGGGAGCGCAGGGCTTTATCAGTTAGGGCTAACATGTTGGCTCGTAGGTTTGCACGGTGTACTGCCGAAGTAAAAACAACATTGTTTCGAGCATTTTGCCAGTCGTTTTACACGTGCAGCCTATGGGTCAAACATACCAAGAAGTCATATATAGCCTTGCGTACCCAATACAATAATGCCTTTAGGGCGCTGATGGGGCTGCCATCGTACTGTAGTGCATCGGGGATGTTTGCGGAGGCGCATGTAGATGGTTTCGCCGCAATCATGCGTAAACGTGTTGCGTCTCTGATGTGCCGCGTGCGGGGCAGCTCCAACAGTTACCTACAGCTGTTCGCCTGGCGGATGGACCTGGACTGCCCAATAATGCAGCATTGGACCAAGGTGCATGTTGAGCATTCTGGGTCCCAGCCTAAATTTAGATTGTGATAATTTTATGTTAATTTGATGTTTATTTTATGTTTTGATTGATTTTAAATTTATTTTTTTGACATTTTTATTTTTATTAGTACATATTAGCTTCATTGATTGTTTTTATTATAATTTGTATGTGTACCTAATTTTTAATATGATTTATTATAGCTATGGACATTGTAATCCGAAATAAATAAATTGAATTGAATTGAATTTAGAGGTATAGATATATTAAAGAGAGAAACATGAATGTACGAGCGAAAGTAGAGGAGTTTTTGTCTTCAACCAAATCTAACTAAATCCTTCTCTTTAAGTTTATCTGGGAAAGCGTGTTAAAAAAGACTACACATTTAGGATTTTGCAATAAAATATTATATTTTTGTAAACTAACTCAATCAAATCCTTATTGAGATCAATTTTTTTTTGCTTTTTCATTGCTACTTATAACTACTTTTTCACAAAGTAGAGTAACCTGTACTGCAAATGCACTGTTATTTATTTCAGCTTTACCTTTGAACATGCGCGAGTTGTTTCCCTATTTATCTGTAGTTCTTTCCAAAAAGCGTCTCTTCTTTTTTCTTTACTGTCGTTTTCTGAACCGTCCAAAGTTGAGACGAGCATTACATTAGCTTGATGGTTATCACTTATGTTACCAGTTGCAGCATCAGTAACATTTTGATAGTTAATCTGTTTGACGATTGCTGCGCTCGTCACTCGAGATATAAGATGCGATCTTCTAAAAGTCTGTAATTTTCCTGGAATCATTTCTATCCAGAGCTATCATATTTCTTTTTTTTCTTTCTTTATTTCTTGCTTTGTGTTTCTTTTTCTATTTCTTCTTTCTTTCTTTTCTTTTTTTCTTCTTTTTTTTCTATCTGTTAAATAAAAACGTGAGCGTGTAAGACTTATGTCCTTTACAATCATCATCACATTTTTTAACAGCTTTCTTCTTTGATTTCAAACAGTTGGGAAAGATAAAATCATGTCCTTTGAGATCATTCTGAGTGCTGTCAGTATTGGTAAGTTCTGCGCTACTGTCATGTTCAACACTCGAGTCCAGTTCTGCGCTTTCACTAGATCCACTCTCTTGTGACAAACTGTCAACTTGAGTTCTTTCGTTGTGTTCCTTAGTGGACTGGTCTGGTGCTTCCTCGGTACTTGTCTCATGATAGTCGTTTTCGGTAGTTTCAGGACTATCTGAACGATACAAGTCTTCCGAAGTGTCTTGGTTTGAATCTGAACTGGATTGACTCGCGTAAGTGCTGTCAATGGAATCTTTTGCTTCTGAGTCACTGAAATCTATTTCGTATTGACTTTCATCGCTGGTTTCTTCACTACTGAAGCTATCGCTATAGTTTTCAATTGAACGATCTGATTGATTGTCGGAATCATCTGATTGGTCGGTGCTGTCTTTGTTTCTGGCATACACATGTATGTGATGAGTTTCCGGCGTTTCTTCAGGACTTGTTTCTTCGTGATTGTGACCAGGATCGATTTCAATTTCATTTAAAAGCTCATAAAGTTTGCTTAATTCCGGATCAATTTCGTCGTCGTCAATCAAATCATGCAGTTGTTCCATGGACTCTATAGAAACACTTCTGTCATCATCGAGAGAGGTATGATCAAGGTCTTCAGAACTGTGAGTGTGGGATGTGTCGCTGTCGGGTGTTGTATGTATGTCGTGTTTGACATGTAACGTGCTGTGATGTGGTTCTATGTCATGTTCTTTTATTTTATGCGAATGATGAATTAAGTTTTGAGCCGAATTTTCCTTTTTGTCTTTAATTTTTTCATGATCATGATGGTTTTCATGTATGTTCTCGTGATCATGGTGGTCAGAATGCGAAGGGATATGGATTTGTTTCTGGTCGACATCGTTTTCTTTTGATTTGTCATCAACCTGAATGATGTTATTTTCGTTATGATGTGTGTGACCGTCGTTTGTACTGACACTATTATGCGGGCGATGTTTCTTATGTATAATGTAATGGACGTGGTATTCTGGATTAACCTCATCATCTGGCAAAACGTCGTGTATCACACTGTCCAAATTTGCATCTTTATGCGCTTTAAAATAAGACACAATATCGTTTAACTTGTCATTAATTTTGTCTTCGGAATCATAATCATAAGGGACAGTTTTTTCCACAGCTCTTCCAGTTTGTGTGTCGTCTATTTGACCATCCCACGATGCATTATCTTCTTGATCAGAGCTGTTCGATTCTATCGAGTCACTTTCAGAATCACTTGATTTACTTTCAGAGCTATCAATACTCGGCGATTCTTCGCTACTTTCAAGAACTTCACTCAAGGCTGGCATATTTCTATCGACCACAATACCTGAGATCCTTTTTTGTTTATTTAATTTCTTCTTTATGCTGTGGGATTTAGGAACGATGTACGCCAGCGCCTTGCCTTTACTATTAGACTTGTGTTTTATGGGAACTATTTCTACTAGATGTTTGACATTCGGGTATTTAGTCCACAGAGTGCCGTCGTCGTTGATTTTGATTTTACGATGAAGCTTGTGACGAGGCAAGTCGTCTTCGTGGTCGTGAGTGTCGGGTGTGTCGTGACTGTGGTGCGTGTCGGGTGTGTCAGCTGCAGCTATAGGCTCGTGGTGGTGAGTGCCGCCTGGGAAGCTGGGCGGTAAGATGTAGTTATGTATAGGAGTATCGATATTTGGTGTCGCAACGCCAAAGCGTTCCCTTGACTCATATGACGTTGACTCTTCATTGTCTAAGCGGTCTGCAGTTTCACCAGTAGCCGACAGGTCGTCTCCAGCCGCCGGTGTGTGCGTGTGGTGGTCTGTGCCGGAGTGGTCCGGAGCTCCGGAGCGCGCGAGCTCGCCGGAGAGTCTCCGGCAGAGCACCGGGGCTGACACTGCTAACACTAGCGCTGTGACGGCTGGAATCAAGAATGAAAGAGTTTTTTTTTATTTTTTACGTGAACATGTCCGCGTTTGACCACCAACTCGCCTGATAGTAAGTGACGATGTGGTCGAAGATGTAGCACGCAGACTTAGAAGATACCTATTCACTCTGACCTTGAAAAACCCAAGATTGTATCTCTCAGGGAACAAGGAAGCCGGCAGTCTGTTCCATTCCTTGGCTGTACGGATCAAAAACGTTGTTGGTACTCGTAATATTATGCAGCGGCAGGGAGCATGTGATGTTCACAATGTGTCCCAGTAGTCACCTCATGATGTGTGGCAACTAGGACAATTTTTAAAAACGATTCCCGACTGTCACCCTCCGGGACAAAGGTAGGTTGACAATTGGGAATGACTCATTATAAAAAGATAAAAATAAAGAAAAAAATATATAAAAACTATGTAATCGTGAATCATGAGTCAGTGCCTGCCTGTGCCTGCGACAAACATTTTCTAGGAAAACTCTGAAAAACTCATTTTCCCATTGCCCATAGATGAGACCTAGCTACTTGTAGATTGTTAGTATCCAAAAAAACAAAATTTCAAGCTGAACATTTTTTGGACGGATTTTTCTTGACGAGCAGATTTTATTCTTTTCAAAGCATTTAAACAAAACCTAGTTTAAAAAAAAAAGAAAACCTTCTTCAAAATGGTGTATATGACTCACCGAGAACTCGGTCCATGCTGCCTTGCCGCCGACTGCGCCCTCCACCGGCCGCTGTCCCCTATATACTCGTCACCAATCACCACCGTTAATGTGTCACGGTCACGGCTGATCCGTTAATCCGTTAACTCGTTAAGTTTGCTTCATTAACGACTAATTCAATAACGTACGGTGAGATATTGAAAAGTAATTAGGAAATATACCACGAGTAACTGTGACTCGTGACTCGTGACTCGTGGCTTCAGTCGCTGTTCTACAGGGTTATACAAAAGGGTATGCTAAGACGGAAATTCCAAAATTCCGCGAAAAAAATCAGCTGTTCCATTAAAAAAAATCAATGTTACTCGACAATGTTTCAAAGTAACTTTTAACTGTGAAACTGTATTACTATGGAGGATGGTTGCCTGGAAGAGATCGCTCTTAGCAATAAAGCCGCCAGTTTTTGCACTATGTTAGTTTAAGTTTTATTAACGTTTTGTTTGTAATTTCTGATGTGAACAATACATGTTTATAAAATTCTTTGTATTAGCTTTAGAAAGCAAAAAATCTGCATTTTTTTTTAAATCTAAAAACGATCACGTCATTCAAGGTCAAACACGGGAATACTCACGTGAAAATGAAGTCGTTAACTAGTTTCGATCACATTCGGTGATCTACATTGGATTCATTAGTACCTACTCGTACCCGTATTAAATACAACAAAATGTGGAAATGTAGTTGCAATAATAAAACAACAAAAGAAAATTACAGGAAAATTTATTCTTAAAATCTAACTTTATTGCCAGGTTATATTATTTGAACCCTTTCATTTGATTTTCGAAACTAGCCTAGTATTGGAAGTGGGCTAATTGTCTTTCCACCATTTTTATCCTGCGAGAAAAAAGACAAACATTCAGCAGTCGTTAAGCTACTCTCGCTCGTCATGCCTATTAGTAAATAGGCATGACGACAGTATCAAAAAATCGCCGATTTAATGCTTTCAGGGGACTAGCCAGATTAAAAAAAATTTAAAACATTTGTTTGTTTTATTTTTTCAATAAATTAAAACATTAAAATACAGCAATCGGCCATCTTGTCAGAAACAACAATCACAGCGTATGACGTCACGCTTCAGTGAACTCAGGTCATCCGCCGCTCATCACGCATAGACACAATGACATGTTTACTAGCCGTGACGTCAAATCGACGCCATGACACAAGCAAGCTGTTTTCGGGCACTGTTGAAAAAATATGTGAAAAATGGCTTCAAACTTCGTTAAACTTAAGTTTATTACAGAAATAAAGGCTTTTTTGTAAATAGTAAATGTGTACTCACATTATGGAAGAGGATTTTAAAATGTTTCGTCACGCCTATTGTATGAAAACGTAAAACAGTCAACCGAGGCCGATAGTAGGCATCTCGCTACAAAACCTATCCATCTTGCTTCCTCACATCTACACGTGGATAAAAACAGTGGAATAGAGGCAAAAATCCATGTTCTAGCTTTGTTACATTTAGGTTCGGATAAAATTGGTGGAAAGACTGTTTGTCCGCGGCCAGTGCCAAAGAGACGCCAAGTAGAGAATAATAATTAGTGTAGTTATTATATGAGTACTTCGTAAACCTTGTAGAGGTTCTATTCTGGTCTGGTCGAGATATTTGCCAAAACCAGATAATACCTGTACAGGTAGGGTTATAAGGAAAGGGTATGCTAAGCCGAAAAGGGCTACTCATTATACTCATTATTATGAACAAAAATTACTATGGGACTAACCCGGAAAAAAACCAGATATTGACACTTTGCTATGGAACAGTTGTTTTTTTCGCGTTGACCTTTTTCTTGTTTTTTTTATCCGCGGTGTCAGGGTTGGCCATAGTAAAAGTTATTCATAATTATAAGCACCATAATCCCCTTTTCGGCTTAGCCTACCGTTTCCTTATAACCCTGTATATAATGGACCTATTACTTAACTTACATTAATATAAATATTTTCTAATAAGGCTCAAAGATTCAATAGAGATAAAATTTGAAGATTCAACAATTCTACAGAAGAAAAACTACTCACTAATGTATTGCCATGAAGTGTTCCGCCATTTTATGGTCGCGAGTGACAATTTATACCTCTAGTTGTAAGCTTAGACTAAAATAAAATAAATGGACGGGTGTAAGCCGTTGACCGCGTTCAGTCGAAATAAGTCAACTACTTTTCTTTTTAAGTATTTTTGTATAATGGAAATGAGTACGAAGGCATTATTTGTTCGATGGGAGGTCGTGATACGAGTATGTTTAGCTTCGTAGACGTGTTGCACTTCCGAGGTGCTGGGAAGGAGTGAGAGTCAGTCAGACGTGACGAGCGTCCGGCGCTCATTTTAATAGTCTTCAATAATGCGCTTCTTTTAGACCCGTCCATTTATTTTATTTTAGTCTAAGGTCGCCAGTGATATTTTATAGTTGTAAGTTACATCACTAGTACTGAGCTGGTAGCCCTATGAAAACACTCCTTTCTTTAATACCCTACTGCAGCGAAGCGAAGGAGGCGAGGGTTATTGTTATTTAACCGGTACGTTACCTACATACCGGTTATTTGTATGTAGGTATGTGTGAGTTCTGTTCTTATTACCTTAATAATGGTAACAATTTTGTGTTACGAGTATGTTTAAGTTGTAGGTACCTACACCACTCATATTTGCCTGGAAAAGGTCGCTCTTAGCGATTAGGCTGCGAGTTGTTGCACTAGTTTTAAGTCTTATGATCCTTTTGCTTGTAATTTCTGCAACAGTAAAGAGTTTATCTATTTCATAGGTATAACGTCTTAGGGTTACCAGCTCGATGCCTGGTAACTGGTAAGTTACATTTCTAGCGCTAGTCTAAGTGGTAAGTTACAACATTAAGTCGCAAGTTACATAAGTGGTAAGTTCCAACATTTATTTGCAAGTTACTTATGTGGTAAGTTACAACACTTAATCGCAAGTTCTTTATCTTGCAAGTTACAATTCTCTAATTTGTTCCGCATTACATCTCAGTTGAGATGAGAAGATGATCCCTACATGATCCCTCGAGGTTAAAGATATAGTAAGAAGACACACTACCTACAGTATGACAAGGCTTTGAATGAATCTAACTATTGGGCCCAAGTTTGAAGGCAGACGAACAGACAAACAAGTGGTTTGTTGGTTGACAGATCTATTTTTAACCAACGAAAAAACGGACGAGGTTCTTAAGTCCCGCGTATACAAGGTGTAACGGAAAGGTGTAGTAATAGTATAGAGGTGTTCTTCTCCACGTCAAAGTGAACAACTTTTGTTACACCTTGTACATAGGTATTTTTTTTCTTTTTTACGCATAATTTTTTACAGAGAACTCCGATTTTGTTTCTAAAAGTATTGATGTTTTTGTCTAACAGGTTGCAATGACAAAGAGAGACACAATTTTAGCTAGTTTACATCTGTCTAATAAAACATACAAACTCGGGCCTTACGTTCTTACTTATAAAGGGTCTTACTTTAAATAAAGACTGCTTAAGTTTATTAGTCACTTTTTAAAATACTCTGTCAACTTCTCGCTGACGTGAAATGTCGCGTGCGGTAACAAGACGTAGAATTTTAAGCAATGATTAACTTTAAGCAGGCTTTATAAATACTCCCTATGATTTGTAGTTTTGATATTAAACCAATTTGGACATGTTATATTCGAATATCGCAAAAAAGTTCCTTAAATTTTCTTAAGTGATAATTATTAAGTTTTAAGATACTCGTGTTAATAGTAAAATACTTAATGGAAGTTTAGAGTGCTCTTAATAATAATAATTCTCTTAATAATGATAATACTGTATTGCTTATATTATATAGTCGTACTTAATATCAACTTTAATATCGAATTAGGAATTAACGAATATTAATATATTAGAACAATATTTTAACTTGAAATAATAGTTAGATTATGCCATATTATGGGGCTTCATTTTTACAAATATATAAATATTTTCGTAAATACGTAATTATTCTGAAAATATTCCAAAAGTTTTAGTAAAAAAACTAAATTTTTCTAATATTTTGAAAATCTAGATAAATAATTTATTTTTTACTTACTCGTAGTTAAGTTTAAAGATTTCTCGTCAAGAGCTAATTGGCTTTGTTAATATTTAAATAATATCAACTGTTTGTTCGTATATTCAAATATAAGTTATTAACAGGAAAAATACTATAATATGGTTATTTACTTAATAAATACCTAGTAAATTTTCATAGACTTGAATCTTTTGAACTTATTTCGATTCAAACTTCATATTTAAACGTACAACCAAGAGATGGCGTTTGCGCGAGATTCTAAAATTTTAATATTAAAATTGACTTAAAATTATTGATTTCTGAAAGCAGACGGTCGTTTGTTAAAAGGTGTAGATATAGAAGAATAGACCTAATTGCTTAAACTGTAGGGTTGGTTTCCGTTGACCGGCGCGGCGGCGGCGAGGGGCGCCGGCCGCGGCGGCCGGGCTTTCTCTGCACCTCTTCTGTTACCTGAAATATTAAGATTGTAAATACACTAGCTGCGCCCCGCGGTATCACCCGCGTTTTCCGGGATAAAAAGTAGCCTATGTGTTAATCCAGACCATGAACAACCTTCATTCCTCATGTAAATCCGTTCAGCCGTTTTTGCGTGAAAGAGCAACAAACTTTCACGTTTATAATATTAGTAGGATAAACGTTTCACACTCACAGCTCCCCACTAGGACACCCTGTGTCGGATGCCATGGAACACAAAGACAAGGACAACTAACACCCAGACCATACAAGGTTAAAAGGAAAGGGTATGCTAAGCTGAAAAAGCTCATGTTTCATAGGAAAATGTCAATGACTCGACAGAATGTATGGAACAGCTGATATTTTTTCGCGAATTCCGGGTTGTTCCCCTAGTTAAAGTTGTCTATCATGATGAGTACTAGGAGCCCCTTTCAGCTTAGCATACCCTTTACTTATAATTCTGTACATAATATTATGATTGTGTGTATCTGTGACATCGTAGCTCCCAGACTTCAGAACCGATTTCGATTTAGCTTTCTTTGTTAGAGGTAACACATTATGCCTTGATAGAGAGTGCTCTTAGCTATGTTTGATGACAATCTGTTCAGCCGTTAGAAGATAATCAGCTATTTCCTAGTAGGGTACAGACTCACCGCGCTCGCCGGCAGCACGGCGCCGGACACGGTGGCGATGGAGGCGCGTGACGTCACGCGGCGCGCGCCCGGGCCCGCTGCGGGGGCGGGACGTTATTAGAGGACTGAAGTGGAGGTGACGAGTAACGTCAAGTCGGGTGTTTGCGCTACTCACGCTGTTACACGAGTGCGACTCGTTGGGAACAAAAATCCCAACGAGTCACACTGTGACTCGTTGGGATTTCCCCATTTATTCAATCCCAAAGTCAATCTATATTTTCAGGTTATTTTCACTTCGATGCTAAGCCAAAAAGGGATCATAGTACTCATTATTAAAAAAAACAGCTGTTCCATAGAAAAATGGCAAAGACAAAATGGAACAGCTGTTTTATTTTGCTAATTCCGATTTGGGTCCCACAGTCAAAATTGTTCAACTATGAGCCATTTTCGGCTTAGCATACCGTTTCTGTATAGCCCTGTATGTATAGTCAGCTTATATCTATGATTTACTATAGAAAGCTTTAAAAAAAAAAGACGTGTGGCACTCGGGGACTGCCGCGGTAAAGCTATTGCATAGCATTTTTTATCGACTTATGCAATTATAATTATAATTATTTCATCAACCAATGCCACCTACGAGTAGCTAGAGGCGAGTTGCTGAACTAAAGAGACAAGCGTGATATTTAAAAGTCATTAAAAGTTCTGCTATTCATCGATAGATGGCAACAAAACTAAAAAGTGTAAGGTTATTTTCGTTACGGAATTTCTGGGTTCGGTCTCCACGCTCAATGCCCGCGATAGAAGCTATGCAATAGCTTAAAACCGGAACCCTCACCTGGTGCGCACGGTGAGGACCCCGCCGAGTGTAGCGGACGAGCGCCGCCCGGAGACACGCGACACGTCACCACGGCGGGGTGCTGCGGGGGCGGGACACGCGGCACTGCACACATCATAGTCGGTAACGACGGTGCACTTGACAACGTTTGCGTCATACTTGGCGATACTGATGCCTTTGGGATCTCCGACCGGATCGGTACTGCGGTGTCTGGGGCAATAGAATCCGCTGCGCAGGGGAAGTCAGTGACGGTCACCGGCGAGCGATCACCGCGGCTCGCGAGTTTGCTTGTTTTGGGTTTTCTGGTGCTTTTGGAGGTTTTTCTGGACAAGTCGGTGCTGGAGGTGCGCGGGTCGGTGACTCGGCTGGAGTGCGTGCCGGTCGCGATGGCGCTGTCCGCGGAGTCGGAGAGCGGGGAGTGGGGGGAGTGAGGGGAGAGGGGAGTGTGAGGGGAGTGGGGAGTGGGAGTCTCGCCTACGGCGGTAGAGCACGACGCTCGCGCTGATTGTACACTGAAATTGAAATATTGACTGATATGAGATTGACATCAAAAATCTTGGTGGATTGTGTCTGGAATAAAGGTTTTGGAAGAAGTTTTTCGCGATAGTTTTATTATATTATATTATACAATTAGAATTTGATCTATAGGTGTAGTGTTAGTAAGAGAATGTAGTCGTACGCACGTGTCGCTCGGCGCGCTCGGCGGCGCGGATCACAAGACGGTGTCGAGCGAGGCGAGCGAGTGCAGCGCGTGCGGGTCGCGCGCCGCCCACGCCGCCAGCTCGTCCGGCGTCACCACGCCGTCCGCGTTCAGGTCCATCAGCTGGGAGGAAGTGAGAGAGGAACTGAGAGGGCGGCGCGCACGCGCACTACCGCGCAGGTGAGGACTAAGATAAACGGTTTGGCTATAATAAATCGCTGACCGCCGGCTGCACGCACGAAGTGTCCCGTTACGCTCGTTGTGACGTCACGATCGGAGCGAGAACAGTATGCAATCATTTCATCAATGTTTTGTTATGACGTTGTCACGTTAAACTATCGTCCGTGAACCGACTTAACAGACAACCAATATTTTTTTGTCAGTTCAGCTATTACTTCTCCGGCAAAAGTCGAAGATGTTATTCAGCAAAACATTATTTTATATTACTAGCAATACGGATTATAAAAATGCCATCAAGATGGACGTACCTATTAGTTTTCCCTTACATAAAACTAATCATTAATTATTCCGAGATAGGTAAATGAAAATTGCAATCCCTAGGGGACGGCTGGACTTGGCTTGACGGCTTTTTTCACGATATATAGAACGGCGAGTAAACTGGAGAAACATGGCAAGACTTGGTGTTTAATTTCTATAATTTAAAGTCATTAGTCTCTGAGTTGAATCCAGCCAGTATTTCCAACTTTTCTATCATTTCGATTATTAAATTGCAAGTTATCTACTCGTAGAGGCAGGTTGCCCTCACCCCGAAGATCCTGTCGACGTGTTCCCTGGCGGCGTGGCTGCCGACGGGCGGCACGGCGGCGCGCCCCAGCAGCTCGTAGATAGCCTGCACCACCTGCAACCAGCAACATTACTATATGGGACAAGAGTCGGAGACTGTGCGTCTGATCTGTATGATCTACTAGTCTAGTACTCTCTGGCACGTTATACAGAGTCATAAAGAAAGGGTAAGCTAGGCCGAAAAGAGCGTATCATCATTATAAATTACAACCATTAATCCTCCCACTGCTGGGATACATCCCAGCCCTAATCACCCATATACAGTCTGTTTGAGTACCGACTAGCGATATTTGAAAGACGTATGAAACAGTCAACTTCATCAACAAATCACCCCCATATTAGGGTTCCCAACCCCCCCCCCCCCCCCCATTTTTGAATGGCGACCATTAAAAAAAGTAAGTAAGTTGTTGATCAATATGAACAATGTTTACTTTGACCAACTCGGAAATCGAGAAAAAACAGCCATTCCATAGAAAAGTATCAATGACACTCGGCCAAATGTATAGAACAGCTGATTTTTTTTCTCGATTTCCAGGTTGATCCTATAGTAAAAGTTGTTCATGATGACGAGTATCTACTAAGAACCTCTTTCTATAATATTTAGCATAATTATCCCTTCCTCATGGCCCTGTACAAGTGTTCTCCAGCAGCCAGCATACCTGCTCCATCTCCCCCCGGGAGATGCGGCCGTCCCCGTCCACGTCGTACAGCGTGAACACCCAGGCCAGCTTGTCCTGCACCGAGCCGCGCGCCACGCGGGACAGGATCTCCAGGAACTCCTGCACACCACACACCTAACTAGTAGTTCGCGGCGAACTGAACCTCGCGCCCACAGGTATATATATCTCCACGACCTTTCGATCGATTTCGCTCATATTATATTCGAACTTAAACCTGAACTATTCTGCCCTCATAAGCCCAAGAGCGCTGCGGTACCTCAAAAACATTTTATTTATATTTTTCCACGCATCAGATGCGTAACTTTTAAAGCTATCAGGCGCATGATAAATACCGCATTTGGGCTTATGAGGGCAGTATTTGCCTGCAAACATGAAATCGGATAAACGACACTACAAACACCGTTTTGTTCCCCTACACTCTGAGTCCTCACTTCGCTCGGTCAGTAAGTATTGACTAGTAGTTGGCGTTAACTGAACCTTGCCACAATCTTTCTGACAATTTGTCTATAACCTTTATTTGAATTTATTTCGGATCCCGAACAAAACGCCCCAAGATGACAGACAAAAGATGATTTTTCTTTGAAAAAGTAAAAATTGGAAAATAAGAAACAAACCAACTGAGCACTGCTAGTCATCATTTTATGATTATTGTATTATTTAATGCCTCATAATTTGGCTACAATAACTTTAAGGGCGTCGTAACGTCTCGCTCCACGACATCTGTTTCACTCGCACTCGTTGTCGAGACGTGTACCTATCCTTGTCTCTCTAATGGCGGCGCCCCGCGGTTCCCAACTGTCTCACAAAAGCACGATTTTCCTGAATAAATGTTAGCAATGTGTTAATCCTGGAACATACGAATAACTTTTCAAATAAAATAACGTTTCACTCCTACGAGTAGCTCCCCAGTAAAAAACCCTGTGTCGGGGATGCCAATAACATTTTGTGAACCTCGTATAACAAAACGTGTCAGAAACAAATTGCCATTTATATGTCTTATCTATCCTACTAAATAATATTATAAAGCTAATACATTAAATTATTATATTATATACATATATTATATACTATAATATTATTAAACGCGAAAGTTTGTAAGAATGTATGGATGTAATAATGTATGATATAATATGTTTGTAAGTTACTCTTTCACACAAAAACGGCTGAACGAATTTACATGAAATTTGGAATGAAGGTTGTTCATGGTCTGGATTAACACATAGGTTACTTTTTATCCCGGAAAACGGGGGTGAAACCGCGGGGCGCAGCTAGTGTATGTACCTATATTTTTCTTAAACCATTTTTTAAGATTTTTTTCTTTTTCTGTTTTTGTTCAGAGTTGTTACAAGCGAGTGTCCGGAACCCACCTCGAAGTTGATCTTCCCGGCCTGCTTGTGCTTGATGGTGTTGAACACGAAGTGCGCGTACTGCGACGCGTCTGGAACACACGGGGAGGACTCTGAACAACTACGAGTATATTATAATCATTCTCAAAACTAAAATCTGTGCAACAGTTAAAAAAACTGTTCGAGCTAATGTCTCCAAATCAAAATCAAAATATTTTTATTGCGATATGACTGTGTACTCGTACAAAACGATCTTAAAATTTAGTAGTCTCAACAGTACACCCATTTCGGGCGCAACATTTGGTATTGTGGGCACAAAAACCTATGAAACAGGGAATAATACACACTCCACTCCAAAATCCGCACTAGCTGCTACCTCTTCGATGCTTATCCGCATGTTATTGACTTTTAGAAATCGCACACTAAGTATACAGGCTTGTAAAAAAAAGACGTGTGGCAGTGGAGTACGTGGTCTTAGGCTTAGGTTATTTTCGTTACGGAATTTCTGGATTCGGCCTCCACGCTCAAGGCCCGCTTTAGAAGCTATGCAATAGCTTAAAACAGTACGCTAATACGAAAAGGGCTCATAGTACTCATCATTATGAACCACTTTTACAATGAAAGGAATTCGCGACAGAAATTCAGCTGTTCCACACATGTTGTCGAGTGTGTTGTGTCGTTGTCACATTTTTCTATGGAACAGCTGATTCCTGGTTGGTCTCATAGTAAAAGTTGTTCATACTGATACGAGTAAGTACTATAAATAAATAAATAATCATCATTCATTTATTCAGGCAATTACAGCCACACACACACTAAAATAAATACACATATAATTTTACAATTTTCTATCCATCGGCATCGGGACAGCGACATGCCTATCGCAGCCATGCCGGATATACGGACAGTCCAACCTGCTGGCAATCATCGCCAGGACGGCGTTGGGGCTGGCCCGCACCCTGTGCATCAACGATGCAGCCCGCTTGCGCATGGTGGCGTGAAAGCAATCGGTGCGCGCCTCCGCGAACATGCCCGAAGCGCTACAGAAGCGGGGCAGCCCCAACACCGCCCTGAACGCATTGTTGTACTGCACGCGGAGAGCACTGTAGGCCTTTACAGTATCCCCTCCGAATTGGGTTCCCGCCTTTCCGTGGCGGGGGGGATAAGTAGCCGGGCCGCCTTGCCCGGTGAAACTAAGAGGAACCCTAAAGGTGGAGGCTCGGGCCGGCGCCCTGGACATTCCGGGAAGCGGCGGTCTGGGCCTAGGAGCCCTCTACTCATTTTAGTCGTGTCGACGGCGCGTTCGTGTTCCACGCGCGCCTCAAAGAGATGTCAGCAACATGGAAGGGGCCCGAAAGGGCCCATGCCCGTCGGGGCTGCGGGTAAAAGTTACCGTGGCCTCGGCGTCACAAGGGCGTAGAAGGAACATGGGTGGTTTTTGGTCAGTAGAAGTCTGACACTCCCTTCCGCTCTGCCCAAGAGTGGGAGGGGTCATTTGATGATTTCCCACCCCCCTTGGCTCGTACTGACAGTGCCAGTATAAGCCCGTTTCGGCTTATCATACTCTTTCTGTATCATACTCCTTTAAATGTCCGAGCTCACCTCCGAGCGGGAAGAACTGCGAGAAGATGTGCTTGAAGGCGTCCTCGTCCACCACGCCCGACGGACACTCCTGCAACACGCGGGGGGATGGTTAGCGGAACTCACCACTATACTTTTGAGGGTTCTATTTGAAAAACATTTTTTTTTCTCCTTTCATTTTAATGTTGTTTGTAATATCATGTTAAAAACTCTTTCACTAATGTTAAGTTAGACTATCCCTGAGTGCTAGAAGTAAGTTTAATAATATAATCTGCGCCCGAACCAGTTCAGTAAATAAAGTGTCGGGATAGCATGGAACAACCACGAAGACAAGGACCACTAACACCCAGACCCAGAAAAGATATTTAAATTCATCATTCAGACATCTGCCCGGCTGGGAATCGAACTCGGGACCTCTGGGTTATAAGGCGGATTTAAAACAGGTCGTCAAGTACTTTCGAGCAGCGCCTTTATAATTTAAAACTCATTCCATACAAAAGCGGTATCGAATAATTGCCATGCTATTTATACTCGTATTCGTCGCTCATTGAAAACTTCTCCCATTATTTCCTCATCACTCGAAGTATTAAAATATTAATCGGCTCCGACACGCGCTGTACAAATTATTTTAAAAGGCTCTTTAATCCATTCAAGTCGAATAGGCGCCGTCTCCACGGGCTTTTGAATCACAGCTGTTTTTACAAAATTTCATTTAATTTGTCTTGTTTATTATTGTGGTTTTTTGGGTCAAATCTTGCAACTGAATTATGAACCACTTCTCACTCCCCACTCCCTCCGGCCGGTGCCGCGAGGGAGTGAGTGAGTGAAGGAGTGAGTGAGACAGAGAGTCACCTGTTTGAAGCCGCGGTACATGAGTTTGATCTCGTGCGGAGTGAAGCGAGTGCTCTGCGCCAGCGCGCTCACTCCCTCCGGCCGGTGCCGCGAGGGAGTGAGGGAGGCCTCCTCGCACTCCTCCTCTGAAACAAAGCAGAGAGTGAGTTATATTATAAGCTTTAACTCAACTTGCAATATATCTAACTATGTTTGTTCGGGTGGAATCTGCAACTCAATTTGGAACCACTTCCCGATGTGTTCCACTGTTTGGTACACGTGTGTAACTCTAATTACAAAGCAATAGTACCTACTATTGCTTTGTAATTAGATATTTAAAAAAAAATAGTCGTCTGTAATGTCGGTTTACGGACCATAGTTTAACGTGACAACGTCATAACAAAACATTGATGAAATGAT
The DNA here is from genome assembly GCA_949125135.1 of Alcis repandata. Taxonomy (NCBI): domain Eukaryota; kingdom Metazoa; phylum Arthropoda; class Insecta; order Lepidoptera; family Geometridae; genus Alcis; species Alcis repandata. The sequence continues at coordinate 123,140 of OX421252.1, forward strand.
TGCATACTGTTTTCGCTCCGAGCGTGACGTCACAATGAGCGTAACGGGACACTTTTTCGTGCGTGCAGCCATCAAAAATATTTTAACGTGACAACGTTTAATAAATCGATGAACGCCGGGTGCACGCACGAAAGTGTCCCGTTACGCTCATTGTGACGTCACGATCGAAGCGTATGCAATCATTTCATCAATGTTTTGTTATGACGTTGTCACGTTAAACTATCGTTCCTATGTTCCTAAACCGACTTTACAGACAACCAATTTTTTATTTATTTCTACCAGAAAACATGGGCACCGTTTTGACTTATTAAGTAAAAACGGTGCCCATGTTTCCTATGTATGTTTTCTGATAGAAACGTTAGAGTGTCACACGTCTGGTTTGCGAGCCTTTGTCGGCTCGGCTTTTACTCGTTGTTCCCTAGTGTTTATTTTGCTCGCGCCAGTACTCGAGTGTATGCAAGCTTCCCTGCTTTTTGTTCCGTTTCCCCGATTGTGGAACTTGCAGAAATAGCTTTTCTCTGCAATAAAAGCACAAGTTTGTGCCGACGCGACGCGACGTTCTGTTCGCGGCCAAATGTTGCGTTGTTTAATACTTCGCTTGTTTTGCTTATTTCGCTGGCAAATGAGAGGAACTTTTGGGTAAAAACTCGACTTTATGGATTTCATGAACTTTAAGTTGAATTTTCATAGTAATAAAAGTTCATAGATAAAAATAAAATCTTCAAAATCCTCTAGTGATTAAATAAAAAGACATTTTCATACAAAAAAAAATCAATCTAAATTGATTCACCTGCTTGAGAGTTACGATGCCACAGACAGACCCACGCGTTCAACATAATATATAACGTGTCCTGTTTGTTTCGATACTAAAATCTCAGATAAAATAACGTTCCAAACTCGCAGCTCCCCACTAGGATACCCTGTGTCGGACGCCATGGAACACAAACACAAGGACAACTAACACCCAGACCCAGAACAGATATTTAAATTCATCATTCAAACATCTGCTGGCCGGGAATCGGACCCGGGGCCTCTGACTTATAAGGGCTCTTTTGCAGAGCCAGCCTGGGGAAGTACCACACCTTTGCCAGTTATTCCACCACCAAGCAGTAATGTGCAAACATTACAGTGTTCCGGTTGGAAGGGCATTGTTTCCAGTGAAATTACAGGGCAAATGGGAGATTAAACAACTTATATCTCAGGGTGACGAGCGCAGTGCTGTGTCGCGCAGGGTCTTGAATTCTGCGAATTCAAAATTCTGGGTGGCGCAGACCTGTTATGGGCAAACGTGACGTTTATCATCAGGCGAGCGATTTGCTCGTCTCGTCACTCAATTACATAAAAAAAAAGGCGGATAAATAAACCAATTAAAAAATGGCTTCAATAAACTATTACTTAATATACTTAAAAGCCTGCAAAAGCCAGCTCACCTAAAACCGCTACGAGCTTTCACGAATTAACTCTGATATTTCTGTTCAAAGCTTTGATGTAAAACATTTAAATATTATATTTTTCGTAAAAGCAAAGACCGAAGCCAGACTGAAATATTTTATTTCAGTTTCTTTTAAAAGAAAATATCTAAAGTTTCCGAAAGGAAGACGTATTCATGGCATATGAATGCAGGAGCCATCTTTGAGACGATCCAAGATCATTAAAAGGAAAGATTTAGCAAGTTAACTGACTGAAGCCATATTTTTATACATGACTGTGTACTGTGGAGTGTCATTGTTTTGTTAACCCCCGACGCAAAATTGATTTTATTTGATTTTAGTATTTCAGACAATTTGGACTTTTCAATTGATTAATTTGTTATTGCACGTGGGTAATCTAGCGGTTTTTCGACATGTTTTTATGGAAATCGGTTCAGCTGTTTCCACGCAGGAGTATTTTTGAAACGTTCTATTCGTAACGTTAGTACAAACTAACAAGTGAGTAGAATAGTATTCCATAAGCTTTTATTTAACTTGCAATGTATGTAATTATGTTTGTTCGTATGGAGTCTTGCAACTCAATTTTGATCCACTTCCCGATGTCCGATTGGGCTGTTTGGTATACGTGTGTGGGATTAGATTCCTACTTTGAGCTGCTGCTGATAGATCACTACCGACGCGAGATAAATAAAAGACGCTTGTCTAATAAACTGCTATATTCGGTAATGATCGCTGATGCTATGAGTGCGATTAATGCGGCGGTTGCTGGTGCACTGGTTTGAGTGTCGCGCGGGCCGCTGCTAGCGGCGCGTGCGACCTACTTAAGCCAAAACGCTGATGTGTTCGGAATTAACCGAACATGCTCCCGACGGGACGAGAACACGAGATAAGATGAAATGAGGCGCTACAATTTACCTATAGATTAGTTGGATGATACATAGGTGATACAATGTTTTACTTAAGCTAAATGAAGGTTAAAACATTTTGGATGTGCTTACTCTATGCTATAGTCTATAACTCTATATAGTATGATGGCTAAAAATGCTAACTAATCCCTATCTATATAAACACTGCTTGTTTCCTTGTTGTTGTTGTTGCACGTTTGGCCTCACAAACACTATACCCTAGCTCGGGCATGGGTAGTTCACACGCACTCACACTGACACTTGCACTTGTGTTCCTTGTTGCGACCGGTGCGGGCGAGGGCGAAGCTGCGGGCTCGCGCGCCGCGTCCGGTGAGCTGGCTGCCCGTCTGCGTCGCCTCCACAAGAAATAAAGGAGAACTGCGATGGCTGCTGCTATTAGCAGAGATGACATTGTGTAGTGGTGGATGTCATGCGTGTTTAGGGTCACCTCTTGCTGAGCTGCATCTTTCATGGCGGCAATCTGCTCGCCAAGTTGCTTAATGGAGCTATTGAGGAATATGCTGTCATTTTCTGTTTCTATAGACGGTGGCGTAATATACTGATGATGATGTATTGGATTCATGTTATATGATACTAAGTCTGGTTTGAGTTTGAGCGTGGTTTTATGCTGATACGAATAAAGTGTTATATCACGGCCCTTTGCTACGCATTCTTTGGTCAGTTGAATGAGCCCGGCCTTGCTGACTCGGCGAGCTCGAGTTTCACTGTCGCATATGATCGTCATAGAATAAGTGTCACATGTGAAATACAGATACGACGATAAATCATGTAGTTGTGTCCACTTATCTTTGCAGATTTCTCGCCTGACCAGGCAGGTGTCGTTCTTTTCTGTCTTACAGAATCTTTCCTCTGGTCTCAGATGATTTATAGGGCCTGGTAGAGGGCAGATGTACGTCTCCTGTTGGAGTTGTAGCTCCGATGACAATGCAATAAAAGTTTATTTATAAAAAATACTTTCAAAATTAACTAGGTAAATGTGTGCGTATTTTGTACGCGAAGGTAGAGATTTTTCCGGCTTCACCGTCTACCACTGTGCTCCATCTTACTCTCTTATCTTATCTATGTAAGTATGAATTACAAAATGCTTTATAGGTGGAAAAGCCGTCACAGAATACGTCATAGCTCCGAGGTTCTTTTCAGGTTTCACCTGCATAGAGTTAACTAAAGGGTGCGGGAAGTGAGCCGGCGACTTGAATACCTTTCAACGTTGAAAGTGGAGACAAAAACTGGTTTTTCGGCGTCGCGAGTAGGTAGTTATTGGGCATTTCAAATCACTTTTTTATCTCCTGTTAGTCGACAAAAAATTATTTGAAATGCCCAATAACAGATTTAAAAATCTAAACTTACCGTAACGGCAGCAGTAATCCATAGAGCACTTTATGAAACGAACGAACCAAATCACTAGTTATTTGTGAAAGTTTTATGAATGAACTTTACAATAATTAAGGTTTCACAGTGTTGAGGCCGGTTGCTCAGGGAACGATTAAATCTCTAGACCGTTTGCCCATGGCAAATTTTTGACACCAAGAGACATTCCCTCACAACACGAAGCAAGCTTTTGCTAAAGTATTGTGGCCGATTGCTCAGGGAACGATTAAATCTCAAGGCCGATTGCTCGTGTCAAAATTTTCGCTACCAGAGACGATTGTTCCCTCACAACACGTTAAAACCTAAGTTAAAGTAAGTCACTCAATTTTCACTTTCACAAGCTATTGTCCGATCAGACCTTATTGCAAGTATGATTTCGACCGACTGAGGATCACATTGATGTCGACTTTAACGCAAAGTGCAATTGCTGAATGGACATATTATTATCGGCATAACCCGTGCAACACTCGGATGACCAAACTTAATGAGTTTTAGTATTTTATAAATATACGCTTTATGTTTTCATGTACTTAATAATCTTATATAAAATAATATATAATAAATAGAGATAAAAATAGTTTCAACCTTTGATATCATATTTAGAGCTGTTGTCGCTTATAATTATAACATCATTATCACCACAAGAGATAATTAATAAAAACTGGGCAGAATCTAGATGAGATTGAAATTATTTTGATTTAAAGTGACTACATATTCATGTTATGAGTTTCAATTTACAAAATTATATCCTAGTCTCACAAAGATTATGGTGACCCTAATACGATATTACTTAGAAAGCAGGCGGCTTATGATAGAATATCAAATGACTGCATATTGTAAATTGAATTTGATATTTTTGTTTGTGCAGTGTGCAAAGTGCAATTGCTGAATGGACATATTATTATCGGCATAACCCGTGTAACACTCGGATGACCAAACTTAATGAGTTTCAGTATTTTATAAATATACGCTTTATGTTTTCATGTACTTAATAATCTTATATAAAATAATATAAATTAAAAAGAGATAAAAATAGTTTCAACCTTTGATATCATATTTAGAGCATTTGTCGCTTATATAACATCATTATCACCAAAGGAGATAACTAATAAAAACTGAGCAGAATCTAGATTAGATTGAAATTATTTTGATTTAAAGTGACTTCATATTCATGTTATGAGTTTCAATTTACAAAATTATATACTCGTCTCACAAAGATTATGGTGACCCTAATATGATATTACTTAGCAAGCAGGCGGCTTATGATAGAATATCAAATGATTGCATATTGTGAATTGAATTTGATATTTTTGTTTGTCGCAAACGAATACGTAAGTTGCGCAAATGCATAGGTACATCCGCGAAAACTGATCAGGTGTTGTAAACATTTTGGAAAACAAATGCGTTACTCAATTTATATGTGTAAGAAACAGACTGGCTGGGGCAGAGTGTACTATAATGGACTACCATTCTGTCTATGTGGTTTCGATTCTCTTCACCCAATGCTGTTTTTGCACTCTACGAGATATTTAATTTATTCTAAGTTTTCATGAAATGTTTTGAAATATTATGTATAAGTATGTAACAACCAAAGTATTCTTTTAAGTACTTTCTTAGTTGAGTATATTTTTATTTTAACGGCACATACATATTTATGTTAGTTCCTAAATATCGAGTAACTTGTACCTATTTATTATACATTTATTTTTTGCTGAAGTGTTTGCCACCACTGCATTTTTGCAATACGTATAAAAGGGAAAAAATGCATAAGCTCCAATTTCAATTTATGTTGAATAATTACACGCGGTTGCCATTAAGTCCGAGTGCCGGTGCCAGTGCATACCTACCTACCTACAGCCGTCGGCACCACGACCTCAGCTTGCATCAATTGAGCTGCCCCGTCCACCAGCTCGAGTATCGCTGTTCATCAAACCTGCCTTATTATAATGTTCGTAAGTTTTTAATTATTATTTTTTTTATAAAAACAGTCTTTGTAAATTTTTAATATCGTGCCTTTATCTCAAAAATGTATAAGTAGGTACATAATAATATAGGATATTCAAACCTAATTTTTTTTAGGTCGGATACTGAGTATTTCAAGAGAGCGCGTCAAACAAAAAGATGCTTTTCCGATTCAGAGGATGAAGTCGAAGAAAGGTAATGAAGATCTTTTTCGTTTAAAAAATATATATTATTTATAACTATTTATACATTTAATTATGCGCCGCTGAGCGCTTATAATATATACATATTTTTTAATTTCGTTTTGCTTATATTACAGATCTCCAAAGAAAATTGGAAATAAAATCAAGGCTAAACCGAAGCGTTTAGCGCCTAGCATCCAAGATTCGGACATCGAAGTACTCGCAAGGTAAGTCTTGTTAAATTTATTATTATTTTTTACTAGAATAAAAGATACCAAGTTTCTCTATCGCGACATCACAGTAGTTTTTTGATGATTTAATCTTGCACTTGGATATTAATGGGTAGATAGTATTCTCGTAAAATCGTAAAAAAATGATATAAAAAAATTATATAATTTGTATTCTTATTACAGAAAAAAGAAAAGCTCTACCAAGCGCGCAGGAAACAAAACGTCTGCAGCCTCCAAAAGCAACGTCCTCGGCTGGCTGAACAAAGATGGTGACGATGGCGGCGAATCCGAGTCTGAAGTGATCAGAGCCTGGAAGAACTCACCGCCACTGCTGTCTTCTTACACGCGTCGCGTCGCTGACGGAGTCCTGCGCCACACTGCGCAACGTGAGGGTACTATATTCATAGAATTAAAAGTATACGAAACCAACGAAATCAAAAATATTGACCCCAAAAATAGATGGGAGAAAGCATCAGTTAATATCAAATACTGTTGTGACGAAGAGGAACTAGACTATCTAAAATCATTTATAAAGGACATAAAACACAACTTTAAGTCGGAGGGGACTTTTTTTGCAAATAAAAAAAAGTAAGGATATGATTTCTTTGGAGTCGGATTATATTTTGATAGTTTTTTCTTTGTGGAGCGCTGTTGGTTAATTTTTATTCCATTTCATTTTACTAAATACTTATGTTAGGAATTATTTCACGTAATAATGTCAAAAAACAAAATATATTGTACTGTTTGTGACGTAGGAGTCAATAATAAAGGCTTTTCAGCACATCTCAAAAGTAGTGCTCATAAAAATAATAGCGCAATTGAAATTAGTGATGGCATTCAAAAAATAAGCACTGCATTTCGTAGTCGCATAGCATCGTATAGAGTAGGGCCGGTGTCAGAGGCGAGCTCGACTCAGCCTAGTTCAGCATTTGTGCCGCCACCACACTTTTTGCATCAACTTTGCAAGTCTGTGAAAGCCCTAATCGAGGCGAGGAAGGCTGTACATAACACAATAAAAGTTAATTTTGAATTTTTCGCTGAGTTTTCACTGCCGAAAAATGATTCTATTGAAATAAAATCCTTTGCTACGGAAAATATAATAATTTACGGGAATTCAGATTTTAAAGCGTTATTCTCTCAAGCAGTTCGTACTATATGCACTAAAATTGAACAGTTTGAGCAAAAAGAGAGCGGATGGAGCTTTGTTAGAAATTTATACTTAGAAGTGAATATCAATAAGTACAATCCCTTGCGAGCTTCTAGCTTTATAGACCTACCGCGATGGTTAATTAATAAAAGAGCATGTATCAATATAAGAAACAGGGATAATTTCTGTTTTTTGTGGTCGATCATGGCGGCTTTATTTCCAGCAAAGCTGAATAGTAGCAGAACACGTTCATATCCTCATTTTGAGAACGTTTTGAATACCGAAAATATGACGTTTCCAGTTGGTTTTTCTGATATTAAAACATTTGAGATACATAACCAAGACATTAGTGTAAACGTTTATGGATTAAAAAAAACTAGTATTGTGGGTCCTCTCTATAAATCACGCTGTAAAAGAAAACATCATATTAATTTGTTGTTTATTGAGAAGGGTAATCGAAATCATTACTGTTTGATCCAAGACTTAAGTAGATTACTTAGATCACAAGTTACTAAACATCATAGCAAAATTTTTTTCTGTGAGGAATGTATGTTGTTTTTTAGAAACCAAAGTCAAACTGATGCTCATATATGCGGCGGTGTCGCTACTATTTTACCGGAAGAGGGCAGTTTTATAACATTTAAACATTACGAAAGAATGCAAGATTTACCCTTCGTTATATACGCAGATTTTGAATCACTATTAGAGCCGATTACTCATGATGACTCAGGTACCAGCAAAACTACGTGTTTGAACAGGCACACACCTGCTGCGTTCGGCTATTACGTCGTATGTTCCTACGACAGTTCATTCAATAAATACGTTTCTTATAGAGGTAAAGATTGTGTAAGTCAGTTTTTGAAAAATCTTCAAGAAGATGTAAATAAAATACATAATCTTCTGAGCAAAACTGTTCCGATGATATTCACAGAAAAAGATTTTCAGAAACACTCTACTTCAAAATTTTGTTTTCTATGTAATAATCTCTTGTTTGATGACAAGGTTAGAGATCACTGTCACTTGACAGGATTATATCGTGGGGCCGCACATTCGTATTGTAACTTGCGGTTCCAACTTCCCAAGTTCATACCAGTTTTTTTTCATAATCTGTCTGGATACGATTGTCACTTGTTTATACGTGAGCTAGGTGAAATGGAAGGCGCGATAAAAGTAATTGCTAAAACTAAAGAAAACTATATTTCGTTTACAAAATTTTTTGTTGCAGACAAAAAGCAAAATGTTGTAGCTGTTCGATTTGTAGATTCCTTTAAATTTTTGGGCAGCAGTTTAGAAAAACTGGTTGCAACTTTGGATGATCTGGACTTTATGCACTTATCTCGTTTTTTTTCCCAAGAAAAACAATTGAAATTATTAAAACGTAAAGGAATTTTTCCATATAATCATATGACTAGTTGGAATTCTTACAATGAAGAAACTTTGCCTCCAATTCACTGTTTTTTTAATACTCTATGCAATGAAGTTATTTCTCAGAAAGATTATGAACATGCAATGTGTGTTTGGAAAACTTTTCACATAGTCGACATGGGTGAATATACAGACTTATATCTTAAGTCCGACGTTCTCCTTCTAGCAGATATTTTTGAAAAATTTCGTAAAACTTGTAAAACAAACTATCGTTTAGACCCTGCTTTCTATTTGACCGCTCCGAGTTTAAGTTTTGACGCAATGTTGCTCGAAACTGGAGTAAAGCTAGAACTCATCAGTGATTTGGAAATTATAAGAATGATTCAGAAAGGTATTAGAGGAGGGGTTTGCTTATGCTCTACTAGGCACGCGTGTGCTAACAACCGATACATGGTGAATTACGATAAATCTCTCCCAGATAATTATTTACTGTATATTGATTGTAATAATTTGTATGGTCATGCTATGTGTGCCAACATGCCGTGTTCAGATTTTAAACTTTTAACGGAATCAGAGTTAAAGATATTTAATGTTTTAAGCATTCCTAATGACTCTAATGATGGTTATATTTTAGAAGTAGACTTAGAGTATCCTGAATATTTGCATGATTTGCATAACGATATTCCATTTTGTCCTCAGAAGTTTATACCACCGGGCTCAAAGAATGAAAAATTAATACCATGCTTATATGATAAATTTCAGTACGTTATTCACTATGTGCATCTTAAAACTTGTATGAAACATGGGTTATTATTAAAAAAAATTCATAGAGTTATAAAATTTAAGCAAAGTCCATTTTTGAAAAAGTATATTGATTTAAATACAGAATTACGAACAAAGGCTAAATCAGCATTTGAACAAGATTTTTTTAAGCTCCTTAACAATAGCATTTTTGGAAAGACATTAGAAGATAGCGAAAAAAGAGTGAATATTAAGTTGGTCAATCACTGGAATGATTCAAATAACAAAACTAAAAAAATTAATACTGCAGAACAATTGATAGCTAGACCAAACTATCAGAGCTCAACTATATTTACAGAAAATTTTGTCGCTATTCAAATGAAACCAGAAACAATAGTACTCGATAAACCCATTTACATAGGATTTACTGTATTAGAAATATCTAAAAGCCATATGTACGACTTTCATTATTCAGTAATGAAACCATTTTATGGCCAACATTTAAAATTGTGCTATACGGACACCGATAGTTTTTTGTATTCAGTACAAACTAAAGATATTTACAGAGATTTAAAAAACCATTTCCTATCATATTTCGATACAAACAACTTTTCAGAAAATAATGTTTATGGTATACCTAGATGTAACAAAAAGGTTCCCGGATTATTTAAAGATGAGATGAGTGGGAAACCTATTATTGAGTTTGTAGGGCTCAGATCTAAACTTTACTGTATTAAAACTCAAGATGAGGAACATAAAAAAGCAAAAGGGGTAAAAAAAAATGTAATTAAGCATCTGAAATTTAGAGATTATGAACAAGTTTTTTTAAATAATTCTATTCAATCAAAGAAAAACATTTTATTTAAGTCTATTAGACATCAAATATTTACCCAAGAGTTGAACAAAGTGTCTCTTTCTTCGAATGACGACAAACGCATTCTTCTGAAAGATAAAACATCTACTCTATCTTGGGGCCATTATAATTCTCTTTTATAATTTTTTATTACTAATTAATGAAAACTTCGTAATCATTTTTTACTACTCACAGCGCTCTTACAAAGAAATAAATCGATTAGACAGTAGAAAGTTGGTTCTTACATGTGTTTAATAAGTCTTTATAAGCTGCTTAAAGTTTTAGTCAGTAAGTACTGCGCACATAATTTTTGTAATGCGCAAAAACTAGATAAGAATTAACAATCAAAGCAACGTTTATACGTGTTATGTTATTGTTTTAGAATAAGATATGAGGGATTGTTTTACTAATGTATCTATTTTTCTTCAATAAATGGTATTCATAATAATTATGTCTTGTTTTCTTTAATGACCCTTTACAAACATAGAAAGGTAGAGTCACATTTTGTTTTTAACCGTAATTCTAAAGGCCCAAGTTTGAAGGCATTTTAAGACAGATCTAAACTAACTAAAAATATACTGTCTTTATCATTGCAAGCCATTAGAGAAGGATGCCAATAGTTTTAGAAAATTTAGATCTGTCTTGAAAAGCCTTCAAACTTGGGCCTTAAGTCTATATAAATAATGCTTTGTTTTATAAAAAGTTGTAAATGACTCTTAGGTCGATATGAAGTACTCAATTTTGTAGGTTTCGTCAAATTACAATTACTTAGGTGTAGGTAATGCATTCTGGCGATGTTTACATTCTTATTTTGCTGGAATGCACGTTTAAACACGTTGCATTATTCTTTGCGGCGCATTCGAGGAAGGTTGGACCGGTTCTCTTCAAAGCAGTTGTAAGTAGAATTTTATTATTAAATTGTTTACACAAACTTTTGATCTATTGATTTTAGCAATACTAAGCATATATTTGAATTTGTTTCAGAAAATGAGTGATGATACAATTTGTTTTTCACAATACGCGCAAACGTACGACGACCCCTTCCCTGACCCTGAGATATCGGCTGAAAAGAACAAATCTCCAGCTTCAAAAGGCACGTCGACCAGATCTCGATCCAGCGCATCAGGCAAGTGTAAACAGAAAAGGGAAACCTCGAATAAGCTGCATGGCAAATCGTATGTCATCACCAAAAGAGCAGACAAATGTGTTAGATTAATTAAAATTAAGGTGATAGACGTAAGCGAAGACTCCAACAAAACAGATGTGGAAAGTGATCCTGACTTAAATGTGGTGCTTCAAGCGCAGTACATGGCGAAAGATCTGAATGATACGATTTTGGCGGAAACTGAGGGGATCATTCATAATATCTCAAAAAAATTGTGTGAATCGCAAAGTTTTTTCTATTAGTTAAAATAATATATATCTATGATTGTATAAAAGTAGTATTTAGTTTAGATAAGTTTCATTTATAATAAAAATGTAAATATTTAAGAGTTTTTTTTATTTATTTCTTAGCATTATTATAATTTTTAATTTGTCATTTCTAAGCTTGTAGTAATAATAACGTAATATTATACTATGATTTAAAATGTTAAATATATGTATGTAAATAAATTTAATTCTTAAACAATATGTTTTTTTTAATTCCCTATTCTATTATACCTTAGTAAAACCATTGAAAAACTAACTAATTTCTCTTTATAACGATATTCAAGGTTTATAAAAATAAAATTAAACAACGAGTTGACGTTTTGCTTATTTTTAATAATAATTATTTTTGTATACAGTTATCAAAATACCATTTTTTTATACATATAACATTTTTGAGAGCACAATATTTGCTATGGGACAAACAATTGTAATAAAATTCACTTTCACAATATGTTGTATATAATAACGAAAAATTAGGACAACCTTGATCTTCAACGTCTATCAAAAAACAGTCAACACAAAATTCCTTTAACCATTTCTGTTTTTCCAGACCCTTCATAATTATCGTTTTGTTTTTCAATAGTTGCTTAATTATTCTTTTGAATTCTCTATAGTCAATATGTCCTTCACTCCACGTAATACCTCTATTTCGTTCAGTCCATCCAACTCTTCTTTTTTCTTCGGTTGATAATTTTGCATATGGATATGGAGGTTTTATTAAAAAAACCTGAGTAAAGTTTGCGGTTGAGATTGCAAGCTCTTTTAATATAAACTGGTTTAGAGAATCTTTAAAACCTTGTATATCAACAAAAATTGTTGGATTCATGATATCTTCCGAACAATATTGGTCAAAGGTTTATATTCAACGATACAATCATTCAAAATAAGGCAATATGCTGAAGTATGATCAGGTATCTCTTTATCACTTTCTAATTCAAGACGAATATTTATTACAGGTCCGGTTTTTATATTGTCGTTTTGTCGAGAGCAATCTATTACAAACAATGGTGCTACGTCTTTAAACTCTTGAGCACTGAGCAAGCAACTAGGTCTACGTCCATAGTATGACTGTTGAAAGTTTACATATTGTTCATATATTAATGCAAAGTTATGTTTGGCAAAGTTAGTATTATAACTTTCATACGGATAATAAGTAGAATTCAAGAAAACCTTGACGTCACGTAGATCGCAGTGATCAAAATGTGACATATCTTTAGAACCATTGTTTTTTCTATCAGTTTGCAACCCTAAAATAACATATCTAGGTTTTTCAATTTGCGTTGAAGTTTTAATCGACCACGTATGTTTTGTCGTCTTAGGCAACATAGGGTACTCATAAAGATCCCAATTTCTAAAAGCTAACTGAATTGGTCGGTCTTTCTCAAGAAGCTTAAGCAAATTTATTTTTTCTTTATCTGAAACTTTGACATGAGGCACTCGCCAAATTAGTTTGTGTACCTATATCAATGCTTTGCACTTTCTCTCCAGTAAATAGTTTCAACGCATTAAGGTCGGTATTACTTCGCAACAAAACAAGTTCATGTTTACAATTAATAATAACTTTGTTATAATCTTCTGCAAATCCGAGTATGTTCCTGAGAGGTACCGACGCAGCAAAATGTCCTCCGATATTATTTTTAGTTCCGTTTATATCCCAGCCCCACGTTTTAGATATTTTTGATTCGGCATCATTCATCGATAACAATGATTTCATGGTAGTCGTTATGCCTGCGTTTTTCACTTTATCTATTTCAACACCATTCAATTCATATCGTATATCTTGAAATAGGTACATCAGGGGGTTATTTGTGAAGTTAACGACAGATGTCAAATCAGTACTATCTTTTTTACTAACTTTGACTACAGCCTCTATATACAAAGTACTTGCACTTGGTAAAATATTAACATCTTGCTGATTAATTGGGATGCGGATTTCATCGTTACTGTTGAAACTAGTAATATACGGTTTATATGAATGAAATTCCACACTCTCTATAGAGTTGTCATATGCCGGTGTGTTTGTAATATTTAGAACATTCATTTTATTAATCCAATTGATTTTAGAAATTGCTTATTGACAGCTGACAATTTATGTTTTTTAGCTCGGGTATGTGTTAACTTTCGAACAGCTCGATTGATACTAGTCTTCTGAGTGCATACAGTTGTATATTTATTATAATCAATCATATTTTCTTAAAATGCAAGTACACCTGTATTTCTTCACCGCGCAGATTAACTAATTGGTTGTTTGTATTTAGTATCCTTATGCTTAAAGCATAGATACGTGTTCTGTTTACAGGAAAATAAATGGTGTTTTTTGGTATTTCTATTATCCTGTAACCCGGTGGTACGTTAGGAGCAAATTCGTGAATTATATGACTTGGTCTCTCGTTAATATATGAACCACTTGTAATATCACATTCGACCCTGAGCACAGCTGTAGGCAGAATGTTTACGGGAAGAGGTGACTCGTGTAATATATTACTTTTCAGAACTACTCTATTAAAGCCTAGTAAAGCTGCAATTGAATAAGGTTTATAAAAGTGAATGTCTTTGCTGCAAAATATAGAGGTCTTAAGGGTGTTATTATTACAATACAACTTAAATACGCAATTGGTCATTTTAGATTGTATATAGTCACATATATCTTGGAGCTCATAAGCTCCCTCAGGAATTTCGATAACTTTATCGTTATCATAATGAAACTTGTTGTTATTTGCTGTTATATTTGGTATAGAATTAAAAGTAGATAAATGTAAAAGAGCGCACTCGTAATCACCTTCAAGGTCCAAAGGAGGTGTATAGAGAGTTGTTAATTGAGAGCTATTTCCAGTTATGGACAGTGTGAAGGACATTGTAGAAATAACACACTTATAAAACAGTTTATTATTATATAGTATATTTATTCCAAAAATTATGTAAAAATTGTAGACATAAGTGACCGCATATAATGGTATCAAACTTTTGAAATCGAGTGTAGTTATAATATACGTCAATTTTATCTAAATATTTTAATATTTCTAATGGTGGTTTTAAATCACCAAAGCTGTCAAAATATTCACAATATTCATTTATTTTTACATAGGCTACCCAGTGAGTTCCGTTACTCTTAAAATCGTCTAAGTTAACAATAGCGCACTCTATTGCTTGTGGTTTGTTTGGTAATCTATCTCTCATGTAAACACCGCGAAAAAATGGTATATTTTTTGCGTGTTTGATAATATCAAAATTTGTAAGAGCTCGTTGAGGTAGCCTGTCAATTAGTTTTTTGAGTTTTTTATAATTAGCCCATGGCCTTTTTTGTACGGCTTAAGGTAAAGACCTTTCCCTATAGCTATAGCCTCCATGGTTTTGTTGTGACGTTCAGATTCTTGTAAATTTTGTTTTGCTGTTTTAAAGTCGTTTATAGTTTTTGCTACACCGGCTGCACCGCCAGCTAAAGCCCCAAGTGCTGATAGACCAGCAAAAATTGGTATCAAAGGTAAAATTCCTCCTGTCTTAGGTATCGGTATGATTCTCGGTAGTCGCACATGACATTTTTTAGGTATAAGTTTCTTAGCAACTTCGTAAGCATATTTAATTGCAGTTTTATTATCGTGACATTTTAATTTTTTTATATGTGATCCTATTTTGGATACAACTGTCTTAAATTTCTTCATTCCTGAGCCTGTTTTAAGTTTAGCTTTCATTACTTTGCTGACCAACCATGACGCTAATTTTTCACCTTTTCCAGCGTCTTTGGAATCTAATCGATTTTTAGCCATGTTCAATAGCTCTAAATCTGCTTTATGACGATCAGTTAAATTATTATAATTAGAGTATGCGATATCGTGGTATTTGCAAGCTTCGTCCAGCTTATTGATTCCTTTGTCACCTCTCAATAATCTTTCTTTTAATTTAGTACCTGGTCCACAGTAGTTATATCCTGGCAAATGAAGCTCAAACGGTAAATTATTTATTAAATTGTTAACAAGTCCTCCGCCTTGCATTTCTTGATATATAATGATTACAACATATTATAGATATTGTTTATATTACAATAGAACTTCTATCCACCCAACTGTTTTCATGATCAGGAAGGCCCAACCATTTCACAAAAAGTTTGTTTCCTTTTGTTTTTATAATTTTTTCAATCAAATAAATATTGGGATACTTTGTCTTTTGCAACTCTTCTTGGTAAAATGAACCCAATATATCTTGTTTTCTTTGATCTTGTATATGATATGTAACTGGATTTGTATTATTAACAGTTTTAATAGTAAATATTTCCGTTGACCAATTAGGTGTATATCCTTTTGCGAAACTACTTTTATATTTACTTATTCGAACACTGTCACCTTCTCTAAATAACTTCTTAGTTGATTTTACTCTTTTTTCCTGAAATTTTCTTATGTTTTTTTTCACGAGTGGTTCGTTTTGCACATTAATATCGATGGGTTTAAATTTAGTCACGCGATGTTTACTGTTATTATAAGCAACCAAAACGTTTTCTAAACATTTGCCTATCCACTTATAGGTGCCATTATAACTAAAACATTTGTATAATTTATTCTTTAATGTTCTAATTAATCTTTCTACTATGGACGCCTTTTTAGTTGAATATGATGAATAATGATTGATTTTTAATAAATGCATTTGTTTCTGAAACATGTCGTTATAAAATTCTGTTCCCATATCAGTTTGCAAATTTCGAGGTCTGTGACCATTATTTTTAATAATATGATTAAATGCATCAATGACTTCTTTTTTTGTTTTGGTTTTCAATGGGTGCGCCCATGCATATTTCGTAAAACAATCCATGACAACTAAAATAAAAGTAAATCCATTGTTGTATTTTTGTAGAGACTTAAAATCAATGAGGTCAGCTTGCCACAAGTCGTCTATTCCTTTTAGTATAACAGAACGTCGGTGAAAATTTCTGCGTGCTGATCGATGAATTTCATTTACTACTAGCTCTTTGGACATTTTGTGGTTTCTTTAGTAATTTGTCGACATACTCCTTAGTGCAATACTTTGTTTCAAACTGTGTAAAATGGTTTTGTACATCTGCTTTTAAAGAATTTACAAAAGCCGTGATTTCATCAGCAATCTTGCTATCAACGTATTTCTTACTCGCGGCGTCGTCGGGTTTCACAGGAATTTTAATTCCGGTTAATCGGGACGATAATTGCAAATCAAAATCTCCCGTTTTAGTTTTAACTAAATAATTTTCTGAGTTATCCAGTAATTCAGATAAACGTAATCTTCTATGGACATGATGGCCAAATTTATCAATATTCATTTTTTATAATTCGACCTCCTTCGTTTGAACTCAAAATCTTGAATAAAACAAACATTAAAATGGTTACTAATTTATAATACCATTTTCACGTAGTTCTTCAATAATTGATATGATTTCATTGTCAAGACCAGTGTTGCCTGCATCTCTAGAGGCTATAAGCAATTTTAGCCTTTCTACAAGTTCATTAGGATCATCCCAGTAAATATAATCTGTATTCTTTTTAAATTTCTTCTTAAGTATTAACCCATTCCCTTCTGCAAAATCATCAAGATTGCTAGTCGATGATGACATAGAAGATGTGGAAGGTTTACGATGCTTAAAAAGAGGTTTGATTATTTGTAAATACTTTCGTCCCTTATTAGACTTTATCGGTTTGTTAGAGTCAAAATCTCTTCGATGAGCATTCGTTTCCTTTAATATAGCTTTGTAGTTTTGACTGTCCTCCTTTGTTATTAAATTTGGATCAGGCATCTTTTTAAATAATAGTTCCCAAAGTCCTAGTGTTTTGTTATAACTATGTCCGCCTATAGATATTGTATCATCATTTACGATAACACGTGACGAACCCATCATTAGTTTACCCCGTTCGCTTCTAACTCCAAACGGAACATCTTCAAACACTTCTGAAGAAAGTGACCAAGATGAGAAATCTTCAGGAGCACTCGATGTAGAATTTGCTGATGTAAACGAACTATTACTGACGTTTATTTTCTCAGTTTTATTATCTACGTCATCTGCGTCAATTTCATCATCAGAGGAATCTATTTCGGAAACGGTACCAAAATTATTTTTAATAGTTTGGTTACCACTGTTTGATGATGATGGAGAAATGAACTCGTCTTTCATTACAGATGATTCACCTACTGCATTAAATTTAGTTTTCGAAGGTTCGAAATGCTTCGTGTCTCTGATTATAGTGTTTAGTGGATCCGTTATAGGTTTAAAAACAGTTCCTAAAATGTTATCATTATATGATTCCATAGAACGCATGTCCTTTATTTTCTTTTTAACAGCTTCTGCAACTTGAACTACTTTCGCCTTTAATTCTGTTTCCATTTTAATTTTACGTTATATGTCTAACAATATAAAAATTACAATGAAACTATTTAATAATAGAAACCTTTTTTATATATAATTGTTAGTCAAATTTGACAAATGTATCGAACTTCATTCTGTAACAACCATTATTTTTTGGACAATCTTTATTTATAATCAAATAGTTGTAAGGTTCTCCCCATATTTTAGAACACATTTCTCGAAATTCTGTCCATGTCATATCTGTATTAACATGTTCATCATATACATGACGTAAATTTATATCGTCCTGCTTAAATAATATTAGAAGGTTTGCATTATCTCTGACGAGTTGTTTTGGAATTTTGCTGTACGTTTGATTTAAATAAAAACAATCTATATTTTTATGTCTTCCCATAGCAAAATAATCCCTCATATTTGATTGATTTTCACAAGCAACATCATCAAATATTATTACTGAATTTGATTTTGCTTCATGTGGACTCAATATATGTTCCCCAGCACTATATTTTGCAAAAGATACACCAGGTACTAAACTCAACACCTTCTCTAAAAATATATATTTAGGTTGGTACAATGTTTTAGAATACACATATACGTTTCTAAAACGTAAACCACTCTCATGTAATAAAAGACCTATTACAACATTCGTTTTTCCGCAATTTGATGGTCCACAAACTATACATCTGATTGTGTTAGGTAAAAGACTCCCATGACGGCTTACAGGTGTCTCTGCTTCCGGAAATATCTTGTCCAAATGTAACTTTTGAGATTGCTTTACAAATTTCATTGTAAGAGTAGTATTTACCAAGAATGTTTTTAACATAATGATATAAATTTTTAACTTTTTCTTATATATATACACAGCATTCTAACCACTTAATATACTATTGTATTTTATGTTGTGACAGAGCTATCGCCTTTATGTGTCGTAAGTTTGGTATGAGCAAACGACCAATTTTGGTATTAGCAATAGATTCCTTAAATTTTTTCCAATACGTTATGTGCTCTATGGATTACTGCACGTTACGGTAAGTTTTTAAATCTGATAGTGGGCATTTCAAATAATTTTTTGTCGACTAACAGGAGATAAAAAAGTGATTTGAAATGCCCAATAACTACCTACTGTCGCGCGTCGGGAGAACGAGCATCTGGGAGCTTTTGAGCATTCGAGATTATTTTTGTTAAAAATCAGAAATATTAATTATTGTCTTTACCATGGAAAGTGATGTGGTTTTTGCACATTTCGTTTGTTGTTGCCAGGCGAGACGCAACTGCGAGCGTGTCACGCTCACCTGTAACTCACCTGATGAAGGTCACCGAATGGATCGAAAGAATCGAAACTAGTCGTAGTAAACGACTTAATTTTTACAATTATAACAAAATATTTATTGACTTTAAGTGACGTTGAATGTTACAGGTAAGTCTCGTTTATAAACTAAGAATGTTATTAGAGGAATTCTAGAATTTAATTAAACGAAGTTATGTAAAGCTTACATATACAAAACTTAAATAAATGAATGAATAATTTAACATAATTACGACCGTTTTACTCGTACATTTATTGTGCTTGCTCCGTTTGTTCTTTGGACAAAAGTGAAGATTCTGAGAATTCCATTGGTCCATCATGGTCACTGACCGAGCGAGCGGAGCGTCTCTGCAACGTCTGGCATTTGCTTTCAAAAATAGGAAAAGAAATTTAAAAAAAAACCATTACGCACTTGTTTCGGGAATATATTACCTCTTATCCAAAGGTCGTCTATAAGAGATCGCTCTTAGCAATAAGACCGCCTTTGATGCCTTTCTCTTATGTATTTACTATGTTTGTGATTTCCTTTTTTTACTGCCAATGAAACGTTTTTACATTGTATTGTACAATGGCGCGATTTTCACTCCCAAATTGAGTAAAAGAATATTTGTTGCCCAATTAAAAATTGTAAACGACTCGCGTGCAATTATAATGAAACGGTACAAAGTTCCGAAATAATAACTATTCGGAACTTTTGTGAAGTTTGCCAATAAGGCCCTTGTTCACGCGGGCCCCAGGGACCACGGGACACCGGGACTCCGGGGACCCCGGGACTCCGGGACTCCGAGACCCGGGTGTAATTGTGATTACTTTTTACACAAAGGGGTCATTCATAGAAAAGATATGCGCTAACGCAGTTTAGGTAATAGTGAGGTACTACGTGCCAAAAGTGTCAAGTGGGAAACTGTATCGTAATGACAAACAAATTACAATACATTATAACAATATTTTGTTAGGGAAATAGTGATTTAATGAAATTTTTTTTTTTCCATTATGATATTGTGTCTTATAAAGTACATAATATGTAATTATAATACCTATAATATACACCTCACTGCGCCCACCATAGAGTTGTGAAACTCTACAACCCGGGGCAGCCCCGCCCGCGTCGGTCACTCGCGGCCCTGGCGGCCTGTCTCCCTTGAAACGGCCAACTCCCTCGTTTGATATACGACGAACAAACTCCGCGCCCCGAGACTGAAAATAAATATTGCCACTAGCTTGTAACCACTGCCCATGTAACCAGTTGACAGCTCGTTACTTTCTCAATATCAATCCAGACCATGTTGCGGTGGATTTTAGATGGTATTTAAAAACAAATCTTTATGAACACAACCGACATTTATTTGACAGTTTTGAGAAATCTGTTTTTTCTGTAGTTG
Organism: Alcis repandata; assembly: GCA_949125135.1. NCBI lineage: Eukaryota > Metazoa > Arthropoda > Insecta > Lepidoptera > Geometridae > Alcis > Alcis repandata. The sequence goes on from OX421252.1 coordinate 143,782, forward strand.
CCATGACGACACGAAATCGCAGAACTGAGTTTCGAGTATTTATTCGAAAGAGCTTAACCTTCTTTAACATGGATCCTATCGGCGCTCCAGCGCGAGCGTTGGGCCGAGGAAGATGGCACACTAAGAGAGATACTCATTACCGAGGAGAGGATAAAACAGGCTGTGGATGATGACTAACTTTACTCCTCTCACAAAATTAATATTTTTTTTAATATCTTTCATCAATCGGACCACCTATGATAGGCCTGCTAGAGCGCAGGCTTCACGAATTTGAAGTCGCTCGCTCTATCTTAATCCTTATTTCTTTAATACTTTACTAATATTAATTATACATGTCAGAGTTCGGATGTTTGGATGTTTGTAGCTCTAAAACGACTTTACGGATTTGATTTAAATGAAATTAGCTTTTATCGGAGATTAACATTCTAAACCAATTTTAACCCGGAAAAGTCGAGTGAAACAGGTGCAAGTGGTGCAACTGGTTGTAAATAATAGTTACGATACCTAGTCCCCAGTCCAGAGCACGATTCTTTCTATATTTTACCTGCACGCGCGATCATCAGCTTTATCATCTTTGCCTGTAACGGTTCAGCAACTTCCCTGCGTTACTCGTTCGACGCTGACCACCGAGCGGTCATTAACTTTACTGATTCATTGAGACCGGTTAGCAGAGTTGTAACTAGAGCAAAGATTTGACAAATCCCCTCCGGCCTATAACAAGACAAAAATGTAAGAATATATTTTTTTCTTTAACAACTTGTTGCGAATCTGAGTTGCCAAAGTGGCCGGAGGGAGAAAATCTGTCCCTTGATATTGACAATTTCGAAGTTTTCGATAGCCGCCGGATATCAATGGGTTGGTTACACGTAACGAGTACAGTCGCGAGTCAGTGCCCTCGGCCGAGTACTCGGTTCGTGTAAACAGCACTCACTAGAACCACGATTTGTTTGCTCGGCCGAGTGTGCCATTTACTGTCTCGCCACTGTACTCGTCACGTGTAATAAACCCATAAGCGAACACCGTCTCCTAGATACTTGCAACACCGGAGTCGTCACGGATACGTTGCCGACATTTTAAGACTTTATTAACAACCGTTCTTTTAGTTCGGATAACGCACTTTATCGTTGAATGGTAAAATGGTACTCGTAATGTTTTAAAAAAATGTATGGACGATGCAGTTTACATTTACGGACGACAGCGGCGCTGTCCTATTTTGTATTCATTTATTTATCGAATACTCGAAACGTATATTATTTTACGTCTTAGTACTCGTATACTGATCTTTCAAATTGAATTTAATTAACAACTGTCGTGTCGCCGCGACACCTATTCAAAACACTGTTTCAAACGAGATTTTTTCCCAAAATCACGTTCATACTCGTAACTCCACTTAGACACAAATTCTAAAGAGTTTGTGAACCTTCTCAAGTTCTTCTAAAGATGTTTTAAGCGAGTTTATGAAAAGTTTCGTATAAATTGAGCCGGAAGTTGGGAGCGGCCGCCATTTGTTGCAGCTCCCTTCCGGCGGTGACCGCGACTCGCGCATTATGGGCGCCTGGTACCTAACTTAACTTGAAAGATAATAATTAATTGAATTACTAGCTGCGCCCCGCGGTTTCACCCGCGTTTTCCGGGATAAAAAGTAACCTATGTGTTAATCCAGACCATAAACAACCTTCATCCCACATTTCATGCTGTTCAGCCGTTTTTGCGTGAAAGAGCAACAAACTTACTTACTTTCGCGTTTATAATATTATTAATGAAATTTCATTAAAAATTAGCTGTTCTTTACATTTTGTCGATTGGCATTTACATTTTTCTATGGAATACCTCATTATTTTTTCGAGAATTCCACATCGCTAACATTGTAAAAGTTGTTCATAATGATGAGTACTATGAGCTCTTTTCGGCTTGGCATACCCTTTCTTGATAGCCCTGTATAGCGGTCGCAAGATCTGGCCGCGAACTACTCGTTAGACAAAGCAAAACCACAACAACGTAAGCCGGTCGTCTCTAACTTTAACTCGAGATTTGCTTAATTCCGGTGTAACTCGGCCACAGAATAAAGAGAGCAGAAGTAAAGCTCATGTATTACTAGTAGTTCACGGCGAACTGAACCTCCCGCCCATATATCTCCACAACCCACAACCCTGCGATTGATTTCGCTCATATCCGAACTTAAAAATTGTATTGAAATGAACTACTAGACTGCAAAATTTCATGAAGATCGGATAAACGATACTCAAGTTATCGTCGGACAAACATACATACATACAAGCCCCAATTTGTTCCCCTACACTCTGAGACCTCACGGTCGCTCGGTCAATAAACCCCCGACGCAAATAGAGAGGTGCTATATGTTTGACAGCTGTGCTGTGTGTGGCGTCGTAGCTCTGAAACGGGTGAACCGATTTGAATACGGTTTATTTTACTTGAAAGCAGGTTTTCCAGCAAATGTTTTATGAAAATCAGTTAAACCGTTTCAACGTTGGAGGGTTTTAAATTTCAATTTAATAGTTATTTTTGAATGTATGGACATTATGTTTATGCATTTGATGTTGGTTTACTGTATGACACAGTATTCTCCATTATTGCCCACCCCGATTTTCTATCTTTTCTTTGTATTCTATCCATCCTAAGGTTGTCTGGAATAACTCGATTGTAGTTATAAGACCGCCAGTAGTTGCACTAGCTTTAAGTGTAATATCTGGCATCATCGCTAAGAGCAATATCTTTCAGGCAACCTTGGGATTGAAACCAGACTGACTTTTTGTAGAAGATTGTTCCTCTACTCGTATCCGTGAGCGATTTGTGTGTGTGCGTTGCTCGAGCGCGGTTAGTTTGAAGTTTAACTTCTGTTCTCTCAACATTCTGTGAGTCGGCGAGTCACTCGCGGTGACTTGCGGACTCAAAAGCTGAAAACTTTGGGTAAAGCCCATTTTTAACCGACGATAAAGATAAGGGAGTAATTCGACTGTGTTTTTACAAGCTTTTATTTAACTTGCAATGTACTCGTATGTAACTATGTCAGTATAGCCAAAGATAGATATCGGGTGGAATCGAGTAGATTCGGGTGGAATCTTGCAACTCAATTTTGAATCACTTCCCGATGTCCGATTGAGCTGTTTGGTATACGAGTACGTGTGTAACTCCTGAGACAATGCAATAAAATTATTTTTAAAATAATATACTCGTATTTGAAAACTTATTTAGTGTAAAGTCGCGGGGCGCGGGTAGTGCGAGTATGCCACGAAAAGTCACAATGTGTCCAACGACAAATTGCTACCCGTAGCAAGTGCTACGGGAGAGACGTGCTACGAATGCCTACGAGTCGTAGCGGCGCTACGCCATTCATTTTGATGCGACTATAATATTATAATACGAGTATGTAGCTCTTTGTTGGAAATTAGTGATTTAATATTACTAAGTGATACTTAAGTTTTTATTCTAGAAATGCTTACAAAATTATTTAACTAGTATCTGGCCGCGAACTGTACCTCGCGACATTATTATCTACTCAACCTTTTGACCAATTTTGCTAATTTACAAATTGTATTAAAATAAATAAACTACTCGCCTGCACAATTTCATGCAGATCAAACTTACCTCGCTCGAATTATTTTCTAACAAACATACAAACATACTAAATGCTAATTTGTTATTTAAATTCTGAGACCTTCGCTTCGCTCGGTCAATGACCAACTTATTTGGTCATTCTGAAAAGTCAATTTCTTAAAAAAAGTAAATAAAAAAGTCATTTTTAACGTAGGAGCTCATCCAGCCTGCAGATACAGAGACATAATACGAGTACATCACACTTTACGCTCTGTACTGTATGTCTGTAAATAATGTGAAATGCATAATAAATGTCAACGTTTCGGAATCGCTCCGGAAATTACGAACAGACTCGCTTTATGCACTAGCGATGCGCCGCGACTTGGCTTGTGTTCTGACATGCTGTGCTTGAAAACTGCTAATGAGTTTAAAATATCCTTGTATTTGACCTGGCGAAGTGAAACCTCACGACCCATATATATCTATACATCCTCCCGACCGATTTGATCATATATAATATGAACTTACATACAAGCGGCCTGCCCCGGCTTCGCCCGGGTATGAAATATAGTCTATGTTACTCGTATGTAGCTTTATATTGGTGAAATAATTTTTAAAATCGGTCCAGTTGTAGTGTTTGAGTTTATTCGTTACAAACCCATTCTTCTTTTTAATTTTAGCGTACATTTAAAATGAACTAATCGATCGCGAAATTTCATCGAGATTCGATCAACAGTACTGAAGCTATCCTCGGACAAATGTACAAACATACACACGCTATTTCGTTCCCCTAAACTCTGAAACCTCACTTAGCTCGGTCAACAAACAAACTTACATTCATACAAAAGCCAATCCGTCAAACAAAGAAAAGAACCGTTTAAGTAAATTCGAGAAACAACAACAAAAGGGGAACTCGGTGAAAAGAGGGATCGATGCGAGCACTCGTGTGGGCAGCGGGGAGAGTGGGGTAGAGTAGGAGCAGAGTGAGTGAATATGCATAAAGATATATGCATCTCTCTGTGGCATCGTAGCTCCCAAACGGGTGAATCAATTTGTATTTGTAAGGTGATTCGACCGAGAGTATTCTTAGTTATAATTCAAGAAAATTGTTTCAGCCGTGTGAAAATTTTATAAGACTAGCTGCGTCCGCAGTTTCACCCGCGTTTTCCGGGATAAAAAGTAGCCTATGTGTTAATCCAGACCATGAACAACCTTCATTTCAAATTTCATGTAAATCCGTTCAGCCGTTTTGCGTGAAAGAGCAACAAGCAAACTCACAAACTTCCGCGTTTATAATATTAGTAGGATTTTTCTAGATTGAAAAACATCTTTCAAACCTACCTTACCTTTAAACCACATAAACAGCTCCACCGATTCTCAATTAGTGAGGCAACTCTATCAGTCTATCGACAGCAAAAATGTTATCGATACATATTAGCGCTACCCCATCCCTCCCCACTCTCCTCTAACAATTGCCTCCGAGCAGTGAACGACACAATCGAGACGCCTTCATTAACACGCACAAAGAGCTGCAAACTAGGCAGTAAGGACGCTCGCCCAATCCTACTACCTTTACTAAATTACTACAGGGTATGCTAAGCCGAAAAGGGCTCATAGCTCATCATTATGAACAACTTTTACTACGGGACCAACCCAGAATTCGCGAAAAAAATCAGCTGTTCCATACATTTTGTCGAGAGTCTTTGAGATTTTTCTATGGAACAGCTGATTTTTTTTTCGTGAATTCCGAGTCGTTCCCATAGTAATAGTTGTTCATAATGATGAGTACTACGGGCCCTTTTCGGCTTAGCATATCTGTATTTAATATATAACCCTGTATTTAGTATCTGTACTTGAAACCCCGCAGCCCCGTCCCTACTGGGCGCGCTCTGTACGTCGGAGCCCATTTCCGTCAAAGACTCGACTTCAATTCGCCCTCGACAATGGCTGGACGCATTTTAATGTAGCTTTCATATTTGGAAAGTAATTTCACGGATCAAAGGGCGGCTCTTTGATCTTAATGGCGTCCTACCCGACTGCGCAAAGGAGGTTCTAATTCGGGACCTTTTTGTTAATAAATGATTGTCTGAAATATTCTTTGAGTTCTTTTTGTTGTGTAGGAGAAATGGGTCGCTTTAGGTTTAATTATTTTTGAAAGGACTTTTTTACGAGTACCTATTTTAAAAGTTTTTATGTATGTATTATGCAATGTATAATAATATATGTATGTATATAACTATGTTTGTTCGAGTGTAATCTTGCAACTAGGTGTCAAATGACTCGAAAGCAAGAGCAGACCTCATACTCGTATTATCGATGAGTGCGAGTGAGTTGCGACACGTCAGAGGAAGTTTGGGATAAATTGAAGTCAATTTATGCTTCGAAAGGACCAGCCAGCAAGGCAACCCTGCTGAAGCAGTTAACAATGGCGAAGTCTGAAGATGACGATGACGTCGAAGAGCATGTCATGAAGTTCTTTGATATCAATGACCCACTTCCCGATGTCCGATTGAGCTGTTTGGTATACGTGTGCAACTTCGATGACAATGCAATAAAAGCTTATTTTTAAAAATATTCTTAAATTTTATTTTTATTAAGTTCGTCGTTTAAAACATTTTTTTCTCAGAACGTAACTTACTTGTAACATTCATTGTTACCATATTTAAGGTAATAAATATTTTATTTCTGACTAGCTGCACCCGGCGGTTTCACCCGCTGTTTTTTTTAACACGCTTTTATTAGCTTCACCTGTATGTTTGTATGTTTGTATGTAACCGACTCCTTTGAGCGCGTTTTTGACCCACTTTAAACGGTCAGATTTCTTTCAAACTTTGTAGATATATCGAGGACCGATGACAATACACTAAACAAATCGTGTTTTTTAGTTTTTTTAACTATTAATTTTTTTTACTTTTAAACCTCCCTGTATTGGAGCGAACAAAACAAACAAAAAAATTCAAATCCGTGCAGCCGTTCTCGTGTTTTAGCGAGACAAACGAACAGCGATTCATATATACTACGAGTATCTATACTAATATAATATTATAAAGAGGAAAGATTTGTATTTTTGTATTTTTGGATGTTTGTGTGGAATAAACTCAAAAACTACTGGACCGATTTAAAAAATTCTTTCACCATTCGAATGCTACATTATCCCAAAGTAACATAGGCTATTTTTTTTTTTTTTTTTTTTTTTTTTATCCACAGCAAGAAGATTTCATATTGGTACAAAACCCAAAAAACCTTTGTTTTCAAACGTATGTCCTCGTACCTACGCTATACAAGGCCACCTCGGCCCACTTCACGCGGACCCTTATTCTCAGTTATGTTTTTGACAGAGCAATATTTTCTCAGGTGAGAGTAGAAGTAGGCAGGACAATATCCCGTATATCTGGGGCCTTCGACAGAAGTGATATATGACGGAGCGGGGGCGCATTCAGGACGTGAACAGGGGGGGGGGGGGGGGGCTTTAATGCGGTAAGTCGCTGCCCTCGAGGTTTGTACGAGTACCTAAGAGGTATTACTACAGGTGAAGAGAAGAATTAATTGCAATAGTTGTTTCTAGTTTTTCACAAAATCTCGCCAGATTTGACTTGAAATGTCACAGTGTTTTTATTTAAGCCTTCATTTTTCCTGTACTTTTTTTTACAATTTTAGTTAAACTGTACAAATAGTTAAATTATTATCTTATTCTGTTAGTATAACTGTTATTACTCCTTTTGTATTATTATGTCACAGTACAAACCACTAAAGATTTTTAACACTAAGTACAAGTACAAAATTGGCCCTGAACATTGACCTCAGGAGACCTCTATACCTTCACAACCCCGAAGCTTTCGCGATGACCTATCGCTAGATTCCGAAACCTAATCGCTGGATTATTCGCATTTTCTCTTGACCAATAACTCTGGATGATATACCCCACAGTAGCCCCTCTTCCTGACCTGCCTCCGTCCCTGCCTCGAAGATCCGTCCCCCCGATCCGTCCATCAAGTGATCCATCCGCAGTAATACGATCCGCCGATCCAGGATTGAGCTATAAATTATCCGCCGAAAATATAGGTTTCGTACGTGCGGGATATTGTTTGACATCGGTGATTTATTTGTGAATCTAATAGAAAATTATATTTATACATACCTTTACATAATTTTAGGATTCCGTACCTAAAGGGTAATACGGAATTCTATTATTAAGACTCCGCTGTCAGTCCGTCTGTCACGAGGCTATATCTCATGAACCGTGATAGTTAGACAGTTGAAATTTTCGCAGATGATGTATCTGTTGCCGCTATAACAACAAATACTAAAATAACAGAATAAAATAAATATTAAAGGGTGCATCCCCATATAACACACATGATTTTTTGCCGTTTTTATAGATAATAGAACGGAACCCTTCGTGGGCGAGTACGACTCGCATTTGGCCGTTTTTTAGAACGAGCTAATTAAAAAATATTTATACAAGCTTTTATTGCGTTGTTATCGGAGTTGCACACGTACACCAAATTTCAATTCAATCGGACATCGGGACGTGGTTCAAAATTGAGTTGCCAGATCCCATCCGAAGTGATTACATACATTGCAAGTTAAATAGAAGCTTAGAAATAATAAAGCTTGTTAATAAATTAATATTAGTTATTCGTTAATATCTCGGCGTAATGATAATACGCTTCGCAAATATGTGAACTAGTGATAGTGTCGGGTCGGCGAGCCTAAACTAACAGCGGCCGGCGCGGATTCACCCGCGGCTCCTCGACTGTGGGCCTCACTGCTGGGGTGAGGAGTCAGGGAATGGGTTTATTTTACTATAGACAATAGAAAAATATTACTACGGAAACCACTACGGACTACCATGGAAACTAACGTGATTTTAACACATTTTTGACGTGACAACGTCTAACAAATCGATGACCGCGGGGTGCTCGCACGAAAAAGTGTCCCGTTCCACTCATTGTGACGTCACGATCGGAGCGAGAACAGTATGCAATCATTTCATCAATGTTTTGTTATGACGTTGTCACGTTGAACTTTCATCCGTAAACCGACTTTACAGATAACCATTTTTTTTTTCTAAATCGGTTTAGCCGTTGAGAGCTACGATGCTCCAGAAGACAGACACAGATACGTTCACGTTAAACTTACGAGTATAACGACCCTCTTTTTGTGTCGGAGAAAATCGATCAAAAAAATATCACTGAAATCCCGTTAAAGCATACATAATTATAATACTTACTCTAACTGCATCCCGCGGTTTCACTCGCGATTAAAACAAACATATAGATACTTGAAAAACATTCCCCTTTCTTTTAGACAGTCGGTTAAATTAAGTAATAGCCTCCCGTGCGTAGAATACATTTACGAATGGACATTATTTCTCTAAGCCGCAGATTATCTGCTACAGATACCGTATTCAACCCGAAAAGCGCACCACGCACCGTACGCACCTTATAACTAGTGATTCGTGACGAACTTAGATCTTTCTACCTGAATGCCAAGGGAAGGTTTTGTTGTTATAATTAACACTACTCACTAAACAAAACAAAGAAAGAATAAAAAAAAAATTAAATAAAAAGTATTTTTTAAAACAAGCTTTTATTGCATTGTCTTCGGAGTTACACACGTACGAGTATACCTCATACAATCGGACATCGGGAAGTGGTTTATAATTGAGTTTCAAGATTCCATCCGAACAAACATTTAGGTAGTTACATACTCGCACATACATACAAAAGTTTGTAAAATGACAAACAAACCATGTTAGTTTTCATGAAAGAACTAAAAATCTCGCAACTCTATTTCCACAACTCCGTGAAAAAATTTTACTCGTATTTGAACTTAAAATCCTATTGGAATGAACTATTTGCCTGAAAAATTGCAATTTATATTATTTTATTTTTATTTGTTTGAAATAGCCAATGAGCACGCTTTGTTACTACGATTCGCACTTTCCTTCAATTCAGGCCCGTATTTCTCGAAACAAAGACTGTCTAACGCGGTATCTGTAGCGGGTAATCTGCGCCCAAAGTCATGGGAGAGCTATCAACAAGAATTATCGTATCCAGTGAGCGGCCGATTATCGGGCGATTGGGGAAATGGGCCGAGGTCGAGGGGGGGGGGGGGGGGGGGGGGCGTGGGCCGGTGTTTAGGTTCAGAACGAGGCTTTCCCAAAATTTGAACAATTGTTTTTTTCTAATATACGAGTATTTATGGTGAAAATTACCTAAATGTTATAGTTTTTTTTGGAAACGATCGGGGGTTTACACGCTTTTTATTAGCTTCACTTGTTTGTAACCGACTCCTACAAAGCGTGCTTTTTTAGTTGTTTGGAACCATTAATTATTATTTGACTCATTCTCAAAATAAATGTAATATCTGTATAAATGTTATTAATGTTAAATAAATAAATATCGAGGTGCGGCGTAGTCTCAGGGCTCCGGTACTGGCCCCGGTCGCGCCTCACTCACTCTCCAAAGAGTGAATCACTCACGCGGTGGGCTCACGAAATTGATTGATGTTGTCTACGAGACGGCGGCTTTCGAATTACGATTGTCTGCTCTTATAACACGCTTTCATTAGTTTCCCCTGTATACTGTATAGTATACTTTATGTATGTTTATAACCAACCCTTTTAGACTCGATTTTGCCCTACTTTGAACGATCAGATTTAATTCAAACTTCTCACTCCGGTCAAAGACCGATGACAATACGTGTTTTTTAGTTTTTTAAACTATTTCGATTATTCAGTTTATATCGTGTCGGTGACCGAGCGAAGCAATGGTGCCAATGTAATCTCGGAGAACAACTAGCGCCTACCCTTATACAGGGAGTTATAAGGAAAAAAAGGTGCTAAACCGAACAGGGGTCATAGTACTCATCATCTTGAACAACTTTTAATAGGACCAACCCTATAGAAAAATTTTCCTAAAGAGCACTATGAGCCTTTTTCGTCTTAGCATATCCTTTCCTCACAGCCCTGTACCAATGCTAGTGAAATGATCCCATCTCGTAACCACTAATTTCGATGCTACAAAATGCTACGACATAGCTACGCAGTGTGCTACGAATGGCTACGAGTCGTAGCGGCGCTACGAGCTACGAATTAGTAACGACCTCTGAACAAAGTGGTTCATTAATTAACATAACAACATAACCCTCGCTTTTCCTTCGCTGTTGTCGGGTAATTAACTACAGTTTTAATGAAACAGTTAAACTAATCGTTCGCCCCGAACTGTGACCTTGTAGTCTTTAATCTTCGCAACCCTTCTACTAACTGGATCATAACTCAAACTTAATAATACGAACGTATTTAATTTTGAATATATGGGATATTTATTTTTAGTAGGAGGTTTATTTTTAGGAGAGTTTGTAAACTACATAAGAAATATACAAACAATTATGAAGGGTTTGTGTTATAATGAAACAGGGGAATACTCGCGTAAAAATTAAGCAACCGCAACCGCGAGCGCGTCACGTTTGTAAACTCACCTGATGAAGGTCACCGAATGTGACCGAAACTAGTCGTAGTAGACGACTCGCGACTTAACTCTTACGTGAGTATTCCCGTGATTAATTGTAACAAAAATGTGTAAAAACCACGTTAGTTTCCAGTAAAATTATGAAGGGTTATACAAGGTTCTAACGAAAGGGTATGCTAAGCCGAAACAGGAACATAATTATTATATAATATTATTTATAACTCATCATTAATATCATTAGGAACAACTTTGGCAAACCCTGAAATCGCAAAATAAGGCAGCTATTTGGTTCCATACACTTTGTCGAGTGTCATTGACATTTTTGTATGGGACAGCTGTTTTTTTTTTCGCGAATTTCGGGTTGGTCCCGTTGTAAAAGTTGTTCATAATGAGCCTTTTTTGGCTCGCCATACCCTTTCCTTATCGTAAAAGTTATATAGTCAGTAAAAGATATATTTATACAATAAGCTGTGTCCCGCGGTTTCACTCGCGGTCAATTTTTTTGAAATAAAAGGTATCTTACGCTACTTCTAATACCTCCAAGAATATTTGTACAAAGTTTCATGATGATCGGTTTAGTAGTTTTCGCGTGAAAGCGTAACAAACAAACTTACATTAACATTTATAATATAAGTTCACACTCACAGCTCCCCACTAGGACACCCTGTGTCGGACGCCAAAGAGCACAGAGACAAGGACAACTAGCACCCAGACCCAGAGCAGATATTTAAATTCATCATTCTAACATCTGCCCGGCCGGGAATCGAACCCGAGACCTTACAAGTTATAATATTAGTAGAATAGCGCTTGGCTCGGCCAAAAATTTCAAGAAACTTACAAAAAGAAACTTTCCAAAATGTAGTATAAAACTTAACGTAGCCAATTCGCAATTAGGCGCATTCAAGTTGGCATCAGCGGTTGCCAAACAATCATGAGTTGGCAACGAACATAAATCCGGTTCAATCTGGTTCAATCCGGCTGGTTCCGGTTCGGGCCGGAGCTAGGCGCGGGTCGATTGCTATTTAAGTTTTGCTTAAACAAATATTAAGTTAAAAATTAAAATGAAAAATGCCGAAAAAGAACTGAAAATAGCGGAACAGTTTTATTGATAATATTCAATTGAAGTCAATTTTAAATTTAAGATGTAAATATAAGTAAATAAAAAAGTTATCCAATAAAAAAAATAAATAAGAAAAAATTTAAGTCGCATTTCTCAACGAATCTCGATGAAACTTGGTGAACAGGATCAGTGATTTCATAGAGTTTGTTTATCGTCGGGATTTTTTGATTGGGGGATATTTCCCTTTAGAAGGGGGGGGGGGGGGGAATTTGTTGCAGCGCCATTTGAAGGCCGATTTGGCAGAAGTATATGGTACTTAATTCTAAACAAGAATTTCGAATGAGTAAAATCATTCAAGAGGTGGTCGAGATAAAACACTGTGATTGTCCCAAACAAGTTCTCGCGAGGTCTACTGTTCGCAGAACTACTTACTATAGTTTAAACATTACTATTTATCCCGGAAAACGTAATCACAATAATTCTCAAAAATAGCGCTATAATATTATTTAACTCGTCAAAGCTCAAATTAGCTCCGACGCGAGTGCTCGCTCCTGTTAGGGTCGCTGCAACACCCTCGCTCGCCACCCGTCCCCACGCCACGCCACGCCACGCCACGCCACGCAGGGCACGTCAGCGCCGCCGCCGGAAGCAATATTGCAAATGCTTCCGGCTTTTAACCATAGTCGGTAGGAGATAGGCATTAGTTCCCAGCTGACTGTTAAAGATTATACCTCTAGTCCTCTATTATAAGCTTTATGACATTCTGTTTGAATGTAGCTTTGATTTGATGCATCATCTGCAAAATATAGTTCTGCGAAAAGAAGACCTCGCGAGAACTTGTTTGCGACAACCACAGTGTTTTATCTCGACAACCTCTTGACTGATTTTACTCATATTCGAAATTCTGGTTTAGAATTGGTTAACAAAAATTTCTCATTTTTTTAATTAATATCGGCCGGTACATGGCGCTGCAGCAAATTTCCCCCCTTTACGAAGAAAATACCCCCAATCAAAAAACAAAAAATAACTAATACCTGTACACCAAGTTTCATCGAGATTCCTCGAAAAATACGCCCTGTACGCGAGTACCAACATACAAACAAACAAGAAAGAAAATTTAGCAAGAGTAGTTCGCGGGAACTGATACCTCGCCCCTTATATTTTCACAGCTCTTCGACCAATTTTACTAAACCTAAAACCTGAAAAACCGGCCAAGTGCGAGTTGGACTCGCGCATGAAGTGTTCTGTACCATTATCTAGTATTTTTATTATTTAGTAAGTATTTGTTGTTATTGAGGCGACAGGAATACATCACCTGTGAAACTGTCTAACTATCACGGTTCATGAGATACAGCCTGGAGACAGACGGACAGCGGAGTCTTAGTAATAAGGTCCCGTTTTACCCTTTGGGTGCGGAATCCTAAGAATTGTTTTGAAACTAACTACTTGTTTACATTAATTTCAATAAAACTCAAGTAAAAAATAAAATACAATCTCCAATTTGTTCCGTTAGACTCCTGAGACTTCACTTCGCTCGCTCAATCATTATTAGGAGTGAAAGAGAGGGCGCTATCGCAGACTGTTAGGGTCCGTGACGCGAGTGATCCATCACGCAGCGTCGAAACACTCCCTTAGTTGGGCACAGAACATTGAGAGTACAGAAGTGAAACTTCACTGTAAACGCTCGTATTACGCACACATAGACATCTCTCAACACGAGTCTGGGTTCTTGATTTGGTGTGACTCGTTGGGAACCCCTCCTGTTGAATCTTGAATTTATTCTAATCTGTGGTCTCGGGCTCATAGTGCAGCTCGGTGCGTCCGTGACCAATCACCGAAGTTAAGCAACGGACGTCACGGTCAGTGATCGGATGGGTGACCGCGGGTAGCAATTACAAATTCTAATTCAAAATATCAAATATGGGTACATCAATGTACACTTATGAATGTCAAATAATAATATGGTACAATGTTTTACGAATAATAAATTAATGGACAATAAATTAAATATCGAAGGAAAAAAAATTAGAATGCAAAAAAGGGGTGAACAGATTTAAATAAAATTCGGTATAAAGCTAGCTTATACCCTAAATTAACATTTAGGCAATTTTTATCCCGGAAATAGGGATGAAACCGGGCCTAGCCACCCACTACTACTGGAGTCTGTACTAATCTCCGCTGGCATGCGCTGATCACTCGTGACCGTGAGCCATGTCTATGTGTGCGTTACTCGAGCGCGCCTTTTATGAAGTTAAGCTTCTGTGCTGTAATGTTCTGTGGCTGGCATTTGATGAATTATTCTGTACAATGAGCGAGCTGAGCCTAATGAGGCCGGATTACAACCGGACAACGCCATTTTACACATATTTACCGAAATAATCATCTTTTTAGCTAATTTTAAGACTAGCTGCACCCGGCGGTTTCAGCCGCTGTGTTTTACTTTTAAACCTTCCCTGAACTTCCACAAATATTTAGAGATCAAAATTAGCGACATCGGTCCAACCGTTCTCGAGCTACGAGTATAGCCAGACAAACGAACAGCGATTCATTTTTACATACATACGAGTATAAGAAGAAGAAGAATATGGGGTTATTTTCAGCTCAATGCTAAGCCGTTATAGGCTTATAATTATAAACAACTTTTACAATGGGACCAACCCGGAATTCTCGAGAAAAAATCAGCTGTTCCATACATTCGACAGTTATTGACATTTTTCTATGGAACAGCCTTTTTTTTCGCGATTTCGCGTTTGATCCCATTGTAAAAGTTGTCCCTAACGATGAGTACTATGAGCTCTTTTCCGCTTAGCATACTCTTTCTGTATAGCCCTGTGTACTCGTATTTGCATGTGGTTTCGCTTATGAATTTCTATAAATCTTCTATGAGAGTCACAGATTAGTTACTTTGGAAGTTTTACTTTGAAAATTAACGTGATTTTGATACATTTTGTTTTGTTTGTTGTGCTGGTTGGACGCGACCGCGAGTCACGCTTGCAATCTCCCTGATGAAGATCACTGAATGTGATCGAAACTGGTCGGAGTTTTTGTAGTAATTAGTTTAATTAATTAATTTATTGTTTTTTTTTGGCTCTTTGGCAGAGCCCGCCTGGGGAAGTACCACACTTGTCAGTTATTCCACCGCCAAGCAGTAATGTGCTAACATTACTGTGTTCCGGTTGGAAGGGCATTGTTTCCAGTGAAATTTCAGGCAAATGGGAGATTTAACATCTTATATCTCAGGGTGACGAGCTCAGTGCTGTGCCGCGCAGGGACGCGAATTTTAAGAGTTCAAAATTTGACGCAGACCTGTTATGGGCAAACCTGACGCTTAACATCAGGCGAGCGATTTGCTCGTCTCGTCACTCAATAGCTTGAATAACTAGTGACCTAAAGCAGGATTTATAAGTTAGGCTGTATGTACTCACCCATGTCTGGTCTCCCGTAGAACGGCGCCTCGCCTCGCTCGGGAACTGTTGACTACGTCGAGTTAACTCACTTGTGTGGCGCGAAACTTGACATACTGACCATAGACAAATACTTTATCTATGCTTCAGATAAAAGAAGAAGATTCAAACAAAATATGAGGAAAATGCAGGGTTACCTATTCATAAAGGGTATGCTAAGCAGAAAAGGGCTCATAGTACTCATCATTATGCACAACTTTTACTATGGGATCAACCCCGAACTCGCGAAAGAAAACCAGCTTTTTTGTCGAGTGTCATCGATATTTTTCTATGGAACAGCTGTTTTATTTTCGCGAATTTCGGGTTAGTCCCATAGTAAAAGTTGTTCATAAGGTTGAGTACAATGAACCCTTTTCGGCTTAGCATACCCTTTATGAATAACCCTATATTGAGGTGAACGGTTCTTTAAATTTAAGTATGGCTTGCGTTTGACCGCCATCTCGCCTGATGGTAAGCAATGATGCGGTCCACGATAGAGCAGCCTAGAAGGAACCGAGTCACTCGCGATGGTACTCGTGGAGGGGACTGGCTCTCAAGTGTGGATGAAGATAGTTAACCCGAGTACAGACAACGAGTACAGTGGCGAGACAGTGCCCTCGCCGAGTACTCAGTTTGTAACAGTTTGACGAGGCGAGACAGTCGCTAGAACCATGATTAGTTTGCTCGACCGAGTGTGCTCATTTACTGTCTCGCGACTGTACTCGTTACGTGTTCTCGTTACGATCATTTACAGGTAAATCAATCTATAAATATACGAGTATTTTTGAAAACAAGCTTTGATTGCATCGTCATCGGAGTTACACACGTACCTACACCAAACAGCTCAATCGGACATCGGGAAGTGGATCAAAAAGTTGCAAGATTCCACCCAAACAAACATACCTACCTATACTAACACGACAAGTTATATAAAGCTTGTAAAGTGGTTTTGTTTGTTTGTAGAGGTATTAATAAACTAGACCGATTTTAAAAATTAATTCACTAATTGCAAGGAACACTAAACGCTGTTTCATTTTCTACTTTCTTCCGAGTTGCTTCCAAAGTAAAACTTGTTCATAATGATGAGTACCATGAGCTTGTTTGTTTAGCATATCCTTTCCTTATAACCCTGTAGACATGTTTTCATCACTGCACGAGAAACCGCAGAAAATAGCTAGTCTAAATTTAGTGAACGAATGTCAGCGCTGATTCGATTTTCCACTCAATTAGTAAGCAAAAAGTCAAAGTTCAGTCGAGTGATATTTTGAGGTGGTCTCAATATTGGACACGACGTGTCCCGTCCGAGCCTCGTCCGGGCCGGTCCGGGCGGTCCGGGCCCGGATATAAATAATACGGTTCGATACACGATCGGTCGCTGTCTGTATTATTACTTATTGAAATGCACTTTGAGTTCGCTAGAGTTTTAGTTGACATTTTTTTTTATGCCAACTCTTTTTTTTTTTGTTTAGTTTAGGATGTGTTAGGGTGTAACTGTGTGTGTTTGTGGCATCGTAGCTCCCGAACGGACAAACAGATTTTGATTTAGTTTTTTTTGTCCGAAATGTGAATTAGTCGGGAGTGTTCTTACGAGTATGTTTTCTCGAGGGTTTTTTAAATTTGTAATTTAATTACTTGTTAAAAGAAACAAAAACTGTAACTTTTTACTTATATTAGATGTCTTGTACAGAGTTTCTTAAAATCTCACTAATATTATAAAAGTGAAAGCTTGTGAGTACCTCTGTTACGCTAAAACGGCTGAACGGATTTAGATAAAATTTGATATAAAGATAGCTTATAACCTGGGTTAACACATAGACTTATTTTTATTTGAAAATTATTTTAGAATATTTATAGACTTCATAACAAAGACTTCATTTTAAATTGCGTAAAAATTGTGCAAATTTTAAAATGCACGCTGTTTTATGGCAAAATAAATAAAAACCACTTCCCGATGTCCGATTGAGCTGAAATCAGGTACACGGGTGTAACTCCGATGACAATTCAATAAAAGCTTGTTTTAAAAAATTGTCTCTTAATATTTTCTATTGGAATAAAAGCAAAATTACTTTTGGATTAGGTATGATCAGCTAATTTATATTTTGTCATAGACAAAAAAATATGTGTTATGATATTGTTAAAAAATATTATTTCAATACACGATGTACTCGTATAAACACGGGATGGCTGTATTCTTCGTTCGTACTACCTTTCCTCGTAACAGGTGGTTGCCTCTAACAAGGCGCGAACGACTTTCCTCACTAAACACTACTTTATATCAATACAACTAACAAAATAACGTGTTTATAGTAAATTTTATAATAAAATAATGATGTTTCTAAATGATAAATGAGGCGAATTAAAGTACGTGTGAAATAGGGGAGCGTGAGTCGAGGCGGCGTCCGCGCGACGAGCCAGCGGCGGCTGAACTGAGACACTGAGAGGAGAAAGAGGAAAGCGGCGCGTGCGTGTGGGTAGTGAGGGGAAACGCGGCGGGACTGGGCACCAGTTTAGAAACTTAATCAGTCATTTTGGGAAATATTGATATTGAAATTAATTGTTCACGCACCCGGTACGCTGTAGAGGCCTCAGTGGCCGACAGCATTTAGACAGCCCGGGAATGGAACAGACTTCCGGCTTCCTTGTTCCCTGAGAGATATAATCTTAGACTTTTCAAGTCGATCAATCTTGGATTTATTCTTCATAAAAAAAAAGTAATTCCTTCATAAGATCAGTACAATACGAGTTTAGGAATTAGATATACGAGTGACAAATTAAATAGGTTTAAATAAGTTCATTTTAAAAGTATTTTTAAAAACAAGCTTTTTGTACAGTTTTTTCTGTATTCTACGATTCTACCTCGACAATCTCTTGATTGATTTTATTCATATTCGAAATTACTATACAATAATTGTGACGTGTATTTTTGGGTTAGGAGCTTTACGACTACATCTCTATTTGACTAGGTAAACAATTTTTTATTTATTTGACGTTACCGAGTGTTGTACTTGTCTTTCTACGTTCTGAATTAAATTAAATTGAATTGCTTAGAATAAGATATCAAATATTTCTTATTAAAAGCAGCCGTTAAATGGCGTTGCGGCAGATCACAATAATTCTGAACCGGTGGATAATAATTAACTCCATCGTAGGAATCCCATTAATTACATAGATGTCTTGTAACTGTAGGTACATTATTATGAGAAACTATTGTCTAGACTAGACAAACCCGACTAGGTTTTAAGGCAAATATTGTTAGAAAATATACTGTAATACCGTAATAAATAAATAAATAAATAAAAATAATAAAATAATCGTCTATTAAACACGTAAGGCTCGAGAGAGGAAGGAAGGGGTTCGGAAAACATCACGAAATATCACAAGAGGGAAGGGAGGAGGTAGTGAGATAATTTATCACATATGCTATTTTTTTTTGTAAAATTTGAAAATTTAGTACAATTTGTACCAAAAAAATACACGTGATTATTGGCAGGGGGTAATTTATAACCTCGCCATGACCAGGGAGAAGGGGGATGAAAAAGTTAAAAACGTCACGTGATTAATGGAAGACCCCGTAACATCGGCAAACTTCGACACTACATCATCAGAGCCTATAATGGGTAAACGTTGTAATTCCACGAGCTTTACCATTGCCCGGTCTATTGTCTATAGTCTAGTAACTGGTCATTAATATTAGTTATCGATACATTGATACCCTTTGTTAACGATTATTAATGGCGTGTCCCCGCACTATGACCTTATATCGAGTATCGGTGCGTTCTCTCTGATAAAGGTAGTGAGATAGATGGGGCGCTGCGTTAGATTTGGGTGAAGCCAAGAACTGCTCTACTTTCTCTCCATCCTAAGGTTACCTTGAAGAGATCACTTTTAAGTGTTACTTTTCGCACTAGTTTTAAGTTATTTTAAGTGTTATTATCTTTTTGTTTGTAATTTCTGTAAAAAAAAATTACTTTTCTTTTTCATACACATATTTTTTCGCGTAGGTACGTAGTGTAGTAGTGTAGGCGTACAGTGCCGTGAGTAGAGAAGTATTTATATGTCAATGTGTGCGTATCGTCAATGCGTGTATACATGAGTCTTGGCTTCACCGTGCTGACGCAGTGGTCCATCTTCCTCTCTGAGCCTATCTGGGGTTGTAGGTAACTATTCAATCTATGCCATCGGAGGGACTCTAAGTATTTGCAACAATGAACAACTTTACCCCTTCTGCCTCTATTGTCTATTGTTCATTAACCGACTTCAAAAAAGAGGTTGTCAATTCGATACGTATGTCATTGGAAACGCAATCCTAATTATAAATGTTAATGTTTGTATGTTTGTTGCTCTAAAAAACGGCTGTACGAATTCGGATGAAGGTTGCTAGGGAAACAGAATACGTTTAAATATGAGCCAAATCGGAAGTTATAGGAGACGCGAGGTTCAGTTCGTCGTGGACTACTACTTCAAATAACCTTAAATACTAACAGATAGACGCACGTTAACATAACGTCATATTATTATCTACTCGTATATACAGGATTATTCATAAAGGGTATGCTAAGCCGAAAAGAGCTCATAGTACTCATTATTTGCATTAAGTACGTGCGCGACAAATAGATGAATAACTCAATAGTCGGTCTTTTGAAGTCGGTTTTTGTTTTTTTGTTTTGTAAAAATAATTATTCTATGGAACAGCTGAGTTTTTTTCGCGAATTCTGAGTTGGTCCCATTGTAAAAGTTGTTCATAATGATGAGTACTATGAGCTCTTTTCGGCTTAGCGTACCCTTTATGAATATACGAGTAGCCCTGTATACATACACGCCACAAATAGCGGGTGAGCCCGCAGGCGGCCGCTAGTGGGCGATAAATGTGGTCCGTTAAATGGAGCGAGCGGGACAGCGGTAGAGATAAAGGTGCGACGGAGGATGGAGGTGTAGGCGGGGAGACCGCGGGTCGGGATATTACGAGGTAACATTGGCTGTGGCAGACTGACAGACACCGGAGTTTCACCATAAAGGTTATAAGGTATTTTTCACATTTTTAATCCGCGACACAAAAACGAAGTTTGACATGTGTGTGTGTGTGTGTGTGTTTGTCTAAGGCATCGTAGCTCCCGAACGGATGAACCCATTTTAATTTTTTTTTAATTTGAATTAGTCGGGAGTGTTCTTAGCTACGAGTATGTTTGAAAATCGATTCAACCGTTTCAACGATGAGGGTTTTTCAATTTAAAAAAATGTTATTATCTGCAGTAACAATCCTCGCCAGCGGCCCCCGCACTACGACTGCGGCACACAATAACTCACGCCGAGCGATAGAATGCGACATTTATGCAGTTTTATGCACTCTGTGGCTTTATTCCCACATTCCACACTGCACACTG
Organism: Alcis repandata; assembly: GCA_949125135.1. NCBI lineage: Eukaryota > Metazoa > Arthropoda > Insecta > Lepidoptera > Geometridae > Alcis > Alcis repandata. Next base: position 164,696 of record OX421252.1, read on the forward strand.
CACACTCAGCGTTACATCGGTTATTGATGGCTGTTACTGCAATGTTCGCGAAATTATTTTAATTAATTCCAATATTAACATTAATAACATGCGTATGTTGAGGTTAATAATAATATACCTACAGGGTTATTCATCTTGCGACTCGATGTCGGATTGAGCTGAAATTTGGTATACCGGTGTAACTCCGATGACAACGCAATAAAAGTTTGTTTTTAAAAATATTTTTAAAATTAACTTATTTGAAACTACGAGTAGCTGCACCCGGCGGTATTTTTAGGGCTTTTTGCGGATTAATGAAGTCTCGTGGAACAATTAAATTCTGAGTAAATGCTACTCGCGGTCACTCATTCGAATACTGACAAGTGACCGGGGCGATCATTACTTCACTTTGCTGATCTATTATTAAGCCCCCCCCCCTCCCCCGTTTTTCAAAATCATCGAACTAATGGTCTAAGACGATTAGTGACGTCTTCGATTGATGAAAATCTTCTTTTGAAATGATACGAGTATCCCGCCGGCTGTACACTGTCGCCGGAAGCGAGTGTGGACTCTCTCTCCAGCGGACAAATGGGCTGATTACACGTAACGAGTACAGTGGCGAGACAGTCGCTATGAACCATGGTTTGTTTGCTATGTATTTTTCGACAAATTTTTAAATTCAAGTTCTTTATTATTTTACAAGTAACGTTACAGCCGTACGTTGTCATTGTGTGATTATTTTTATTTTTGACATGAACTTAGATTTTATTTGATTATGATTTTAATTTTTAATTGGTATTGATTTTGATTGTAATTTTATTTTATTATGTAATCTATGGATTTACTATTTTCATCCGAAATAAAATATTTGAATTTGTTACTTTAATTAATTCTCGCGATCCTCCCCGAGAGTCTCGCGAGAGTGTGCTGCCGCTACACTAAGCAATGACTCTCCAAACCGTATTGTTAACACAAGCGTCGCGTCGCTCAGAACGGAATATTTCTTTCTTAGAACAAGATTTATCGACACAAATGGAGCGATTTTCTGCAAAGAACCTCGCAGCATTTAACGATACCTACATTTTATTTATCTGCGTCAAATGAATTTGACATACATACATACATACATATTATCACGCCTCTTTCCCATTGGGGTAGGCAGAGACTACATCCCTCCACTTGCTATTGCTACGATCCTGACATATGTCTTTCGCTTCTTCTACTTTCATATGTGTTTTCATACAAGCTCGTCGGTTGCGGGTACTTGGCAGAATGAATTTGACAGATTTGTTAAAGTGATTACTGTGTCACGGCTGCAAAGATAAGTTATGAGGCTGTGACACTTCGAATACAAAGAGTCTCGCAGTTTAGAATCTGTTAAAGGATGATGGGCACTTCGTCCCCGGTGCTGTATCAAGTCATGACATATGTCATTCGAAAGAGCATAACAATAGCAGTATTTAATTATATGACACCAACCCCGAGTGACGTGCAGGGAAAAAGATATGACGGTTTTTGGATTCCAAAAAGTGCTGTTTTTTTTGTTTTATAAAACTATTTTATCGAATTTTATTGTCGTGTATGCATTTTCTGTGACTATTTTATCACTCCCGTAAACAATTAGATAATAATAGTTTATATATAAACGTTTATATAGTTGTAATTATTTTAATTTTATACTGGCACATGCCAAAATCCTTACATTGCTGATTATCGACAGTTTTTGTCTGAATAATGCCATAATATAATATCGATTTATTAATATTATCAATATTTGAAAAATTAAGCGAACTTACCTGTAAGTGAAGTCTGATTAAGATTATAAGTTGTCTTGTCGAAGGGTTAAAAGCCCGAACCTTTCGTCAAACTAGTTTGTTTTTTTAATTATCTCTCCCTTTGCCAAGACAATATAAAAGCGAGCGAGATAAACTTTAAATAATGGTTACAGATAAGAGTAAAAGCATAGAGCAGAGAGCAATCATAGACTAAATGAAGAGATTTTTACTTTTTAAATGCTTTTGACTTTGAAAATAGTGGCCAATTAGACCTTCTTTGCAGAACCAGCCATGAATTTGGCTCAAAACATCACAATAATGCTAATGGTGTGTGGTACTATCGGTAAAATCGGCTGTTTTGACATTATTGATGTTCTAGAAAATAAAGAAATCTTATTGAGAAGGGTAGTAGTGCTGAATCTGACTACATGCCTATCCCGATCATATTCATACTCTGCAAGACAACATACTATGGAATAAGCTCCTGGCGTACCAAGAAGCTAATGACCTCATAAGTGACTGGCAGTACGGATTTTGCTGAAACTGGTCTACTGGTGGTCTTACCACTCACATCTGAGTGGTAAGATCATGATGAGACTATCGAAAACTTGGGGAAGCGCTCATATCACCACCGACAGAGGATGGTAACAGAGCTAGTTTTAGTAGGTATAACCCCACAAAAACCCCCTTGACCCGGTTGCCCCCCAACGCAGCCGGTTATTTTCTTAAGGTTTCCCTTCGTCTCAAAAAAAACTATCCATAATAGACTATCCATCAGTAACACTACTTTCGAACGTGTATCTTATCTATACCGATTGCAAAAACTCGTGTTTTTACTATAGGTATTGCTTTATTATTTAATAAAATGTCATAGTGCGCATCAAACTTAACCAGGTTAGTACCGCCTCAATACCCGCCTATGCGCTTGACCATGGCTTTTCTCGGAGGCTGGATTTTTCATCCGCTGAACCGCGCGTCGGATATGCAACGGCAACGGTTTGTCATCTGCGTACCCAAAAACACCAGGCTTTAGCAGATAATTATAGTGAACAAGGAAAAGCGTTGTGGAGAGCACCGATCCCTGGAGAACACCGGCCTTGATATCTTTTAAATCAGATACAGAACCACCAATGACCACTGCTCGAATCAAATAATCCCGCTGGAAGTTCGATATCCATGCAACAAACCATGTGAACAAGCCAAACAAAGGGAGCTTGCTTATAAGGCTTTTATGCCATACCCTGGTGAAAGCTTTGTAGGTGTTAATGGAAACGACTAGCTTTTTCATATGTTTTTCAGAGAGGGCATATTCAGCTACTGGATACATAGCGACTGACATAAAATGACTTTTATCAGACAGCACTCTTAATACTCTTTATTTCTTGCAAACTATTGCAAAAATGACTTCTACATGTTCCATACATTTTGTCGAGTGTTATTGACATTTTCTATGGAACAGCTGATTTTTTCCCGAATTTCGGGTTGGTCCCATAGTAAAAGTTGTTCATAATGAAAATAATGCCCTTATGAGCCCTTTTCGGCTTAGCGTACCCTTTATGAAATAAAATTCCTTATAATAGCTTTAGAAAGCAAAAAAATCAGCAATTTTTTTATAATCTAAAAACGATCATATCTTTTTCCCTGCACGTCATTCAAGGTTGAGTCATACAATTAAATAAAGCTAATATTATCATCATTCAAATGACATATGTCACGACTTGATACAACACGGGGACGGCGCCCATACAAAAGTGCCCATTCTCCTTTGCATTAAGTACGAGTATGTGCGCGAAAAATAGATGAATAACTCAATAGTCGGTCTTCTGAAGTCGGTTTTTGTTTTGTAAAAATAATTATACTATACTATAATAGGACCATAGAAAAATGTCAATGACTCTCGACAAAATGTATGGAATGGCTATTTTTTCGCGAATTCCGGTTTGATCACATTATCAAGTACTGATATTAAATACAGGGTTATAAGGAAAAGATATGCTAAGCCGAAAAGGGCCCGTAGTACCTACTCATCATTATGAACGTTTTTTTTTACTATGGGAACGACTCGGAATTCACGAAAAAATAATCAGCTGTTCCATAGAAAAATGTCAATGACACTCAACGAAATCCATGGTAACCACAGCTGGTAGTTTTTTCTTGATTCCAGGTTTGGTCCCATAGTAAAAGTTGTTCATAATAATGAGTACTGTGAGCCCTTCTTGGCTCAGCATACACATTCCTTATAACAGTAACTCTGTATAACGTCGGCTAACATCAGGCGAGCTGCGGTCAGCCACCGCCTGTCAGCCTGAGTAAACCCGCGCAACACCACGAGCAGTACTCGCTGAATACTGAAGCGAACGAGGTCGCCACTCCACGGCTTCAGAAACTGTTGAATCGGTTTAAACAACCAGCTAGGGCTGCCACGCTACACGACGTGCTGTGATAGGGTTGCCACTGGAAACTCAAAACATTTTGTGATAGGGTTGTCAGTTGCCACTAATACACACAACATGCTGTGATAGGGTTGCCAGTTGCCACTAATTCACACTATATGCTGTGATAGGGTTGCCACTGAAAGCACACGACATGCTGTGATAGGGGTTTCACTACAACAAGCGACGTATCCTGCTGTTGAGCGGGTTCCGAATTGGAATGTAGGTTGATTACGCGTATGTTCATACACAGATTTCTCCCTCAACCAATAAAATTAAATTCACAAAGAACTAAACGTAGATAATGCAATAAAAGCATGTTTTTAAATTACTTATTACCATTTTGGTACAGAACTTTTTTTTATCCAACCTATGCTGTTCCATTGCCGGGCAAAGGTCTCCCCCAATTTAACAGAACCTTAAAAAAGGTTTTTATTAATATTTTCAAAAACAGTAAGCTTTAATTGGAATTATCATCGGAGTTACACACGTACACCAAATTTCAGCTCAATCGGACATCGGGAAGTGGTTCAAAAAGTTGCAAGATTCCATCCGAACAAACATTGTTACATACATTGCAAGTCAAATAAAAGCTTTTTGTAAAACAGCCTCGGGGCAGCCCTACCAAACATGAATAGAGAGGTCAAGAGTGTCGCTTTGCAATTATAATCCTACGTTCACGTTACTGCTAACTGGTAACCGCTACGTTTAGCATTTAGCATAACGAAAGTTTAGCATAACGAGTCGACTTTTCCTTAGCAGAGCTAACGGAGTTAATTGGTGTTAAATTTTAATAACTTTGAACCGTAGCGCTGGTTTCACTGGACGGAGTGCCTAGTGCGAGTTTTTTCACTATTCGATCGAGTTAACGTAAACTACATTTTGTATGGAATAACCGCACCACCTAGTCTTCATAATATGAACTACAACTTCAGTACCCGGCGATAAATATTGCACATCGACCTTTGGACAGAGACAATCGGCTAATTTCGGCTTCGTAGAGCGTTATCTCTGTCGCACACTCTATCGCACTTGAACAACGACTGATAAAACGTCACTTATGTGCGACAGAGATAACGCTCTACGAAGCCGAAATTAGCCGATTGTGTCTTTCCAAAGGTCGATGTGCAATATTTATCGCCGGGTTCTGAAGTTCCATACAAATAGTTTTCGTTAACGCCATTGAATAGTGAAAAAACTCGCACTAGGCACTCGGGTGCCTAGAACGATGTGGTTTGCTTGTAAACTAGTAATTCACACCGAACTGAACCTCGCGACCCCTATATCTCCACAGGCCTTCGATGAATTTCGCTCAAATTCAAACTTAAAAATTATATTGAAATGAACTATTAACCTGCAAAATTTCATGAAAATTGGATAAACGATACTTACTCGTAAGTTATCGTCAGACAAACATACATACATACAAGCGCCGTTCTGTTTCCCTACACTCTGAGACCTCACTTCGCTCCGTCAATTATAAAGTAGAAAATTAATTCAATACATCATCATCATCATTATAAAGGTCAAAGTTTGTATTTTTTTAATGTAATTGAGTGACGAGACGAGCAAATCGCTCGCCTGATGTTAAGCGTCAGGTTTGCCCATAACAGCTCTGCGTCAAATTTTGAACTCGCAGAATTCCAGACCCTGCGCGGCACAGCACTGCGCTCGTCACCCTGAGATATAAGATGTTAAATCTCCCATTTGCCCTAAAATTTTACTGGAAACAATACCCTTCCAACCGGAACACAGTAATGTTTGCATGTTTGTATGTTAATGAGTTTATGATGTTTGTGGCTCAATCACGCGAAAACGGCTGAACGAATTTAGCTGAAACTTGGCATGAAGCTAACTTATACCCTGGATTAATAACAGGCTAATTTTTGTCCTGAAAACGCGGGTGAAACCGCGGGCCGCCGCTAGTACTATATAATTATGAGTTAAGTTGAAATGGTCTCAAATGCGTGAGCGAGACTCACTTGAACACGGAGTATGGAAGGACAGATGTATAACCCGGTCACATTATCTCGAGACCTGGCGTCGATGACGTCACGTCGCGTCGGCGCTCTGATATGGTGCAAACGTAACAATGAAATGTTTAAAAATATACCACGAAAACAAGTCGACGAGTATCGGCAACGAAAGTGCTAACCGTACTGACGCGCCGGGGCGAGCGCGGGGAGGTGAAAGGAGAACGGGGCGGGAGGGTCGCATTCCAGCGAGGTCTCGAGATAATGTGACCGGGCTATAGCTGTTTGTAAGTTTCAACCCCCGACGCAAACAGAGGGTTCTTATAAAGGAAAAAACCTGTACTCGTATCTCTGTGTTTGTCTGTGGCATTCAATTTAATTTAATTTATTTATTCCAATTAGAACCGCTCACACTAATGATATGCAAAAAATTATGAAACAAAATTGAAAAATTTAAAAATAAGTACAAAAACACAAATAATAATTAAAAACAAATCAAAGTACGAGTAGAATTAAATAATATGTCAAACAAACAGAAATAAAAATATTAAATAATAATCAAAAACACGTCATTTAAAATTAATGGAATCGTGAAATTGACTTTGATTTTTTTGGTGTTTGAATAGTGTTATTTGCGTTCAGTTTAAAAAACTTTTCAGCTGTTTGAAGATTTTGTTGGATCTGGATACAGATACGCCATTGAATTTCTTCTTTTTTTTTTTTTTTTTATTCAGTAATAGGCTTGCATTTGACCGTCATCTTGCCTGATGGTAAGCAACGATACGGTCTACGATGGAGCATGCTTGCCTAGAAGAAACCGATTAACTCGCGACTTGAAGACACCTAGATTATATCTATCGGGAAACACCCATTCAGGCAAAGCGTTCCACACCCTAGCGGTTCGCACAATAAAGGTGGAATCAAAGCGTTTCGTACGAGTTTTTGGTATATCAACCATAAAACGGTGACGCTTTTTAGTGCCCTTGGTAGACCGATAGTAGAAAGGGCTAGAGGGAATTAGATCATGCAGATCAGAAGCACACTCTCCGAAATGTATCCGGTAAAAGACCGACAGACTAGCAACTTTGCGCCGATGTTCGAGAGTTTGGAGTTTAGTCCGAACAAGGGAGTCTTTACCAATGAGTCTCTTGGCACGTTTCTCAATGGACTCCAACGCCTCAAGCTGGTATTTGGCCGATCCATCCCAAAGGTGCGAGCAGTACTCCATGCATGATCGAACTTGCGCTTTATAAAGTAACAGCAACTGTTCTGGCGTAAAGTACCGCCGCACCTTCGAAAGGATACCCAGCTTTTTGGCAGCCAATTGAGCTTTGGACTCTATGTAGGAGCCAAAGTTGAGGGTTGAAGTCAGAGTAACGCCCAAAAGCTCAAGACTGTCAGCCGTTGGAATGGACACATCTCGGAAAGTAGGAGCCAGTTGGAATGGGCTCTTCTTTGCGGAGAACAGACACGCCTGGGTCTTAGTCGCATTAAACCTGACCAGATTGGCATCACCCCAATCTGAGACAGCCTTAAGGGACAAGTTCAAGCGCTCGACCATAGCCTCTCTCAGAAACTGGATTTGAGGACCACTGGACCGTGCGTTAGAAGTGTAGCTCTCTACAACAGTGCTGTCATCTGCGTACCCAAAGATACCGGGCTTTAGCAGATCGTTAATGTGCAGCAGGAAGAGCGTCGCAGAGAGCACCGACCCCTGGGGAACACCGGCATTGATATCCATTCGATCAGACGAGCAGCCATCAATGACTACTCGAATCGATCGATTCCTCAGGAAGTCCGAAATCCACGCAACAAGACCAGCGGGCAGGCCGTATGAGGAAAGCTTGCTTATAAGGCCGTCATGCCAAACCCTGTCGAAAGCCTTCGAGATGTCAAGGGAGACAGCAAGTGCCTCCCCATGCCTCTCGATGACCTCACTCCAGATATACGTGGCGAACGCTAGAAGATCTCCAGTGGACCGGTTTCGGCGGAATCCGTATTGCCGGTCACTGAGAAGGTCATTGGTTTCTAGGTACGCCAGGAGCCTGTTGTTCAGGACACGTTCCATAGTCTTGCAGAGTATGGACGTGACCGAAATAGGCCTGTAGTTGGCAGGGTCGGCACGGCTACCTTTCTTAGGCACAGGCTGCACGTTAGCAAGCTTCCAAGACTTCGGCACTATACCAGTTTCAAGAGAGAGACGAAAGAGGCGTGTCAACACAGGAGACAACTCAGGCGCACATGTTTTCAGAACTATGGCTGGAATACCGTCTGGGCCGCTGGCTTTGTTCACGTCAAGATTGCGTAGCGTTTTGCGAACTTCCACTTGACGAATGCGGAACTCCGACATAAACGTCGCACTGTCTGGTGGAGTTGAAGGTGTCGCGCTACCAGCATCTAGACGTGAAGACTCCGCGAATTGAGAAGCAAACAAGTTAGCCTTCTCCTCAGCGGTGTGGGCCAGCGTCCTATCAGGTTTCAGCAGTGGAGGTAGTGAGGGGCGGCAGAAGTTCGCTTCGACCGATTTAGCTAGGGACCAAAACGCTTTACTACCCGCTGGGTATGAAGCCAGTTTGTTCCCTATTCGACTAATGTGGTCAAAGCGAGCCCTCTGTAACACCTTTTTGCAGGACTTGGCAGCTGCGTTATACGCTCTTTTCATCTGGTGAATATCCTTCGCTTTACGGTGTCGAGCATCAACCCAGGCAAGGTAAGCCTCCTGCTTGCGCGCCTCAGCGCGACTACAGTGAGGGCCAAACCATGGGCGAGCTTTGCCGGCCAATGGTACGTCGGAAAATGGGATATAATACTCCATAGCCGTACGCAACACATCAGTCACAGCATCCGCGCAGGTCGAAGGGTCGACAGAAGAGAAGCACACAGGCTGCCATGGATAAGACGCGAAGAAAGCTCGCATTTCATCCCAATCTGCTGACTTGTATCGCCACACCCGCCGACTGCCTCTAGGGCTGGGATCAGGCGGGGAGTAGACAGATACAGATTTCACCAGACAGTGGTCGGACTTCCCTAACGGAGAAGAGACCGACACCGAGTAGCGGTCCGGATCAGTTGTCAGCAGAAGGTCCAAGCAATAGGGCGTATGAGACTCAACATCAGGAACCCGTGTTGCCCCTAGAACCAGCTGGGTGAGATTTAACGCTAAAGCAAGCTTTCGCGTCTCTAACCCAGCATGGTTGGTGTCCTGGTATGGGTACAGCCACTCCTTGTGGTGGCCATTAAAATCCCCCAGTAACACTAATTGGGCAGTGGGGTACTTCAGTTGAGCCGATTCCGCCGCCTCACCTAGGTACTCTATCAACCTGGTTGTCTCCTGATCTCCACTGTGCGACCGGTAGACACAGGCATAAAGAATTTTCTCTATACCAGTGTCCACCAATACCCAAAGCACAGAGAATTTAGGGTCTTCGAGATAACGGAGACGCCGACAGCAGATATCGTCCCGGGCGTACAAACATACTCCAGCACGAGGCTTAAAGTTATGCTCCAGGGAGTACCCTGGGTAAAGTAGGTACGCCACATCGGACGGGTTGCTGATCTGCGTCTCCGTGATAAACAAGAGAGCCGGCTTGTCAGTCTCAAGATGGTGATGGACTGGCACGAGATTTGAGTGCAGACCTCGGATATTTGTGAGGTGCACTTTGAGTGAAAGGGCGTGCAGCCGCTGTTTAACCCTTATTCTCTTGTTCATTTGCTTCATGTTTGTGTTGAGATTAATCGGTGGGAAAACGGCAGTGGAATGAGGCTTCCACTCTGCTGACCAGTAGACACACGCCGCGACGCCACATTAGTGGGAAACTAGTTCGGAGACTGCGGGGACGCCCGAGCCCCCCCAGGGATGTCCATCGGGCCCTTTCATCCGGTCGCTAACCGGCACGATGGCGCATCCCGGGATTTTTCGCGAGTTGGCGGGGCAGCCTTTTGTGAGTAGCTAGCTCACTACTTGGGCCCCCTACTACCTGCGGTCGGCCAGCGGTGCACCGTGCCTCGGATCCCGCTACCCTCCGCGACTAGCTCCCCGATGTATTGTAGCGGCGAATGTCAAGACGGTCTTGCAGCAGCGGAGCTACTATTCCGACCCGCTTTCCCAGAACGGCGTCATCGGACCACATGCCGGAACACGGCTAGGCCGCTTGGCGGCATGGCTTTGTCCGATGGGTGGTCACTAGCCACGGCCGAAGCCTACCACCAGTTTGATGTCACCTGATTAGCACCACCCAGGGACCACGTGTGGGGTTTCGTAATTGGGGTACTATCCCACGGACGAGGGTGACTCAGTCCCTCAGTCTTCTCCGGACGTACCTATGCAGGTTTCCTTACTATGTTTTCCTTCACCGAAAAGCCAGTGGTTTGTAAACATAAGTCCCAAAGAACTCATTGGTACGAGTCGGGGTTTGAACCCACCACCTCAAGAATACGAACCAGCTGTTCTCCCACTAAGCTACCACGGCTTATCGAATAAAATAAAACTTGAAATTAACCAAAGCGGTAGTTTAGTCTCTGTATTTAATCTGTCCAAGTTCCAAGCGCGGCCCGCGAAGGGTCGCTTTACAAAGTCATGCCAAAGTTGTTGAAACTTGGGCCCGGACTGTGGGCCGCGTGTGAGGAGGTTGACTACTGCTGTCGCCGGCGGGTCCTGGTGTTTCGGACATAATTTGTAAATGGATTCTTTGATTTTTAACCGATAAAGAAATAATGGTGTGTCACGTATGTTTGTCACTCTGTGTATTTGTAGAATAATATTTGGTAGGTATTTGTAGCATTCATTATAAACGTGACTTTTTGCCTGTAACAGTCAATGTTCATTATTAAAGAACAATAAATAATATATTTCTGATATCTGCGTGTTAGCCTGTTAGCCACCGAAGTCGAATTAAATCGAACCGCCCCGACATCACATTTGTATCAAAACTGCGGAAGCCGAAATCCGGGGGGGGGGGAGGGTGCGGGCCGTATGCGGGGAGGTAAGGGACTTGGTCATTATTATCCAACATTTTCAAAAATCATATTTGTGATAGCAAATAGCTAGTCAACATCACAAACTAGATCGATGGTGTCAGCCTGAAATGATTTACTGATTGTAGCTCACAAACGACTGACGAAAAGTATGGAGCTAGGTTATACTCGTATCTTGGATAATGTATAGGCTATTTTAATCCCGGAAAATAAGGGAGAAACCACGGGGCTGAACTAATCCAACCAATATTATAAACGTGAAAGTCTGTGAGTATGTTTGTGGCTCTATTCACGCAAAAACGGCTGAACGTATTAACATGAAATTTGAAGTGAAGGTTGTTCATGGTCTGTATTAATACATAGGCTACTTTTTATCCCGGAAAACGCGGGTGAAACCGCGGAGCGCAGCTAGTTCAGAATAAATGCAGAGACAGCGTTTCAGATCGGTGTTTGGTGTCTGTAGTTTGTTAATCCTGTATCTCATAGCGTAATTTATTTTTATAAATGTACGGCGCATACTCGTATTTCCAGTTTTAATTGGCAAAAATGCGAGCAATTATTGACCGAGCGAAGTGAGGTCTCAGAGTGTAGAAACAAAATGGCGCTTGTATGTACTCGTATGTGTTTTGTCCGACGATAGCTTGATTTATCGTTTATTCGATCTTCATGAAATGTTGCAGGCAAATAGTTTATTTCAATTCCATTTTTAAGTTCAAATATGAGCGAAATCGATCGGTTGTGGAGATATTTGGGCGCGAGGTTCAGTTCGCCGCGAACCACTAGTATTAATAAAGTGTAATATTATACTTACAAGTAGTAGGCGGCGAACTGAGACCTCACGGCGCGGCGCCTAGACCTCCCCAACCCCACGACCGATCTCGCTCATATTTGAACTTAAAAATTGTATTAAAATGAAGTACAATATTTTGTCAAGATCGGATCAATCACATTCAAGTTATCGTCGGACAAACATATTTACATAGATAGAAGCGCCGTTTTGTTCCCCTACACTCTGCGACCTCACTTCGCTCAATGAATGCTAGTTATGCTCAAGTATTGATGCCACCGCAGCCGTCGTCTCACCGCCGGCCACCCATCCGCAAACCGGCCGGCGGCAACCGCGCCGCGTTGATTTAATGCCGGCTATTTAAGCCGCGACCTACAGTAAAATAATTCATCAATTTAGTTATTAATCCCTCCTTTCTAGCTCGGGTTAAGCCACGTTTAGACTGTAACGTAACGTGTAGAGTAACGTAACATAGGGTGTAACGCAACATGATCAAAAGACAAAAAAGTCAAAAAAATGGCAGGGGCCCTATGAATTTTGACGTGACAACGTCTAATAAATCGCTGAACGCCGGCTGCACGTACGAAAAAGTGTCCCGTTACGTGTCCCGTTCCGCTCATTGTGACGTCACGATCGGAGCGAGAACAGTATGCAATCATTTCACCAATGTCTTGTTATGACGTTGTCACGTAAACTATCGTCCGTGAACCGACTTTACAGACAACCAATTATTTTTTTTGCTTTTTTTGAATCAAAACTTGCAACTTTTTGAAGTTGAATGGGGTAAAGCAAGAAGCTACGTTACAGGAGTGAAGCTAACGTAATCTGAGACGCAGGTGACGCAGGCACAGAACAGATTTAGCAAGGTGGAGCAAGCGAGACAGACATAGCTCGCAGAGCAGGACAGACATAAGTCTTGTCTGCCCCGCAGTACGCAGCTCTCAGTACGTTCATGCATTAGCATTACTAAATTTTACTCTGATCAATAAGAAATGAAAGAAATAATTTGTGTTTGGAGTCAAACGCCGTATTTGTTGTCTTTACTATTGTCAAATTATCCAAAACATTTTAAATTGGAAGTTGGGTATTTGCACCAAAATATGAAAATCTTTTAGCTCTCTGCGGAAAATTGCTCAGTCCAGAATTATATCGGTGTATTAGTATTTGGATAAGTACGAGTAAATGTATGTACCTATCAGAATTTGAAAATACTTACCTGTTATGTATCATAACTTGCTTCGGAAATTCTCAGACTGCGTAATCTCGCGTACCACTACATGCAACGTGATACGTCTGTACCTACCTTAAAATCAGCGACGCGTACATCCGCGAACTCATAAATAAATTGACGAAATAATAAATAGACATAAACACAGTGACATAATAAATTAATATTGTTCCGCGCGTCACTGCTCCGATCATATTTCACGGGGCAGAGACGGCAGCAGGGCCAGTCCGATCCGCACCGAAAATAGACTGATAAACTCATTAATGTTCACCCTAGAAATCACAAGCAAAAGAATAATAAAATTAAAAATAGTGAAACAACAGAGCTACCTGACCCACTGCTGACACGACTTGCTCCCGCAGTGGGCCAGGCAGATAGGAGTATCTGCCTGGCCCATTGCGGGAGGGTCACGACTGGCCCCACAGCCCCATTTTTACACCTGCTCCCATCTCCGACACGACTGGCCCTCGCAGCTTCTGTCTGCCTACTCTCGCTGCAGACACGACCGGCCCCCACAGCTCCGCTTGTTTACCTGCTCCCACTACGGGCATGACTGGCCTGAACGCATTTTTAGGGTTGCGTACCCAAAGGGTAAAACGGGACTATTTTACTAAGACTCCGCTGTCCTTCTATCTGTCACGAGGCTGTATCTCATGAACCGTGATAGTTAGACAGTTGAAATTTTCACAGATGATGTATTTCTGTTGCCGCTCTAACAACAAATACTAAAAAACAGAATAAAATAAATATTTAAGGGGGTTTCCATACAACAAACGTGCCGTTTTTATAGATAACTAGCCGCGCCCCGCGGTTTCATCCGCATTTTCTGGGATAAACATAACAAACATACATCCATACCTACATTCTTACAAACTCTCGCGTTTATTAATATAATATTTAGTAGGATGGTACGGAACCCTTCGTGCGCGAATCCGACTCGCACTTGGCCGGTTTGTCTACCTACTCTCGCTGCGGACACAACTGGCCCCACTGCCCCACGGCCCCACTGCCCCACGGCCCCACTGCTCCGCCCTCGCTCCGCACTCGCCGCACATTAGGCTAAGCTCATTAATCACGCAGCCCGCTCGCTCGCGGAGGTGTGACTCGTGTTTCCCGCGGCTTTGTTCGTCGGACGTACTCGTACTCGTGTCATCGCTAAGTGACCTTTAGTGTTTGTAAATACGAGTAGCTTTCACGTACAACGATGAGTTGACCGAGCGAAGCGAACACGTTCAATAAGTTATTTGTATGCAGGTCAAAATATCTTACAAGAAATTATAGAAGAAATTCAATGGCGTATGTGAATCCAGCAACCTGCACTTGGCCAGCGCAGCGTGGTGGAATACGGCCTGATCACCCTTCGAGGGTAGACCTGTGTCCCAGCAGTGGGAGGATTAAAGGTTGTATATCCAGAACTAAAATACATTTGAAAACAGTTCCCTATATCTTAGTTTGTACGTATGTTTGTTCAACAAGCTACGTGTTAAATTTATTCAAGAAAAAATAATGCATATTAGTATAACGAGTCGAGTACGAGTACTTAGTTCGAACTGTGCCTCGTGTCCCCAATGTCTCGTCCACCCTTCGACCGATTTTGCTGAAAATTTTTATGTATGAACTCTCGTACCTACGAGGCTACTCGTATCAGCATGTCATAAAGTTTCACTCTCAAGTTTAACTTATTATAGAGGCACAAATGCCAATTTGTATCCCTAGATTCCGAGACCACACTTCGCTCGCTCGGTCAACCAACTAATGGGTTGATTACCCGTTACGAGTACAGTGGCGAGTCAGTGCCCTCGAGTACTCGGTTTGTATAAACAGTTTGATGAGGCGAGGCAGTCACTAGAACCACGATTTGTTTGCTCGGCCGAGTGTGCCCATTTACTGTCTCGCCACTGTACTCGTCACGTGTAACCAACCCATAAGATCGTAAAGACTGACTAGCGAGTCCTAGCAACATGGCTCGCGGTTGTTACTGCAGAGAAATACTAGAGGTATAAAAATAACTACAGAATAAATATTTAACAAAACTTTTAATGAAATTGGATGCGATCCGCTGAATGAGACGTGAACTCGGTCTACGGGGCGAGCGTTTTAACTGAATTAAAGTGTGCGGCGGCGGCTCGCAAACTGTGACTGTGGTTTTTTTATAATCAATATCAATATAATTATATAAAAGTGAAGGTCGTGACTGACTGACAGATCAACGCACAGCCTAAACCGCTTAAGCTACAAACGTGAAATTTGGACAAAAGTTTTATATCAAAAAGCGGACGCACACTAAGAAAGGAATTTGCCCAATTCAACCCTTAAGAGGGTGAAAAGGGGTGTTTAAGTTTGTATGAAAAATTTTTTTTTCTTTATGCTACGATTATCAAACTTTGCGAATATACTAAAGTTAAAAAAATAATTGACACCTATTTCAACATTTTCATAAATCAACCCCTAAAGGGGTGAAACGGAGCAATAAAGTTTGTATGAAGATTTTTTTTTTAATGCTGTGGTTATGAAACTTTGCAAATATACTAAACTTAAGAAAATAATTGACACTTATTTTTTTGTTTTTTGAAAATCAACCCCTAAAGGGGTGAAACGGAGTATTGAAGTTTGTATGGAGATTTTTTTTTTGATACTGTGGCTACGAAACTTTGCAGATATACTAAGCTAAAAAAAATAATTGACACTTATTTTTTTGTTTTCTGAAAATCAACCCCTAAAGGGGTTAAACGGAGTGTTGAAGTTTATGTAAAAATATTTTTTTCTTAAAACTACGGTTATTTGACTATGCAATTGTACTAAGCTGAAGAAAATAATAGATACCGGTTTCATTATTTTTTGAAAATCAACCCCTAAAAGGGTTAAACAGAGTGTTGAATCAACGCATCAACATCAACAGATCAACGCACAGCCTAAACCGCTAAAGCTACAAACGTCAAATTTGGACAAAAGTTTTATACCAAAAAGCGGACGCACATTAAGAAAGGAATTTGCCCAATTCAACCCCTGTAGGGGTGAAAAGGGGTGTTTAAGTTTGTATGAAAAAAATATTTTTCTTAATGTTACGATTATCAAACTTTGCGAATATACTAACGTTAAAAAAATAATTGACACCTATTTCACCATTTTTGAAAAATCAACCCTTAAAGGGGTGAAACGGAGTAATGAAGTTTGTATGAAGATTTTTTTTTTGATGCTGTGGTTACGAAACTTTGCCAATATACTAAGCTGAAAGAAATAATAGACTTCTATTTTTTTGGTTTTTGAAAATCAACCCCCGAAGAGGTTAAATGTGGTGTTGAAGTTTGTATGAAAATATTTTTTCCCAATGCTACGACTATTTAATTTTGCAGATGTACTAAGCTAAAAAAATAATAGATACCTGATTCATTATTTTTTGGCAATCAACCCTTAAAGGGGTGAAACAGGGTATTAATGTTTCTATGGAAGTATTTTTTTCTTAATACTACGATTATTTAACTTTGCATTTTTACTAAGCTAAAGAAAATAATAGACACCTATATTTTTGTTTTTGAAAATCAACCCCTAAAGGGCTGAAATGGCGTGGTAAATATAGTGCGGAGAGAGAATTGTAATGACTCACTGACAGACAACGCACAGCCTAAACAGCTGGTCGTAGAAATTTGAAATATGGAGGGTGTGTTTGTCTTGAGGTCTTGACGAGTAAACGTGTACCAAGAAAGGATTTTTTGAAATTCAACCTCTTAAGGGGTGAAATAGGGTGCTAAAGTTAGTATGGTGAAGCATTGTTTTTTGACGCCACGGTATTGAACCGTTTATTTATTTATTTATTTATTAGGAAACACCAACAGTATATATATTAAAAATTACAAATAACATACTTAGTATAAAAAAGAGTTCTGATATATATACCCTTTATGGGTGTTTACAACATTCTTAAATAATGGGTAGAACATTATAATAAAAAAAAAATAATTACAAATACCTACATTTTAAAATGAAATTTATACAACGATTACAAAAGGACCGTTACAAATATAAGAAGCTTAAGAAATAACGAACACGTATTTCACCATTTTTGGAAAATCAACCCCTGTGGGGGTGAAATGGCGTGGTAAAGATAGTACGGAGAAAGAATTTGTTTTGATGATAACTCAATGAAACTTTACAGATGTAGGTACTAAACTTAAGGCGGGTAAACAACATCCGGAAAAAATCTAAAACCTTCGAAAGTTCACATCCTCGAGGTGGAACTGCTAATTATCTCGAAAACTAAAAACATTTTTACCAAAGCGCGGAGACTAAAAAGTCACCAAAACCTCGGACCCTTTTGGAGCCATTAAAAATAACATAGCCGCCTTAAAACATGGCCGCCATACAAACTTTGAGGGTCTATATCTCCGAAACGGTTGAAGATGAGTGGGTCTTTGACTAAATTTAATGTCATAGGAGTTAGCAAGGGCTACTTGATGGTGGTGGCGAAAATCCAAATGATTCAAAATGGCCGCCATTTTTCTAAATGATTCGAGGGGGCTGATTTATTTCACCCGGGATTGATTTATTTTTTGGGGGCTGCTTCAAATTTATGACGCTTTTTACATGCTCTCAAAAAAGGAGGGTTAAATTAATTTCATCCCGGAAAAATTTTCGTTTCCCGAGGTATAGTCCACGCGGGCGAAGCCGTGGGCGGAAGCTAGTCTATTATATTTATGGAGCTTTTCTCACCATGTGAGTGTGCCAGCCCCGTTACAGACTAATAACAATAACAATCTCAAAAAGGACCGGAGTCTCTACGTTTAGTGAGGATTTCCGAGACCTCGCCATACGGTTCGAATCTACGTTTCTGATCCGTACAGCCAAGGAATGGAACAGACTGCCGGCTTCCTTGTTCCCTGAGAGATACAATCTTGGGCTTTTCAAGGTCAGAGTGAATAGGTATCTTTCTCGCGAATTTCGGGTTGGTCCCATAGTAAAAGTTGTTCATAATGATGAGTACAGCTATGAGCCCTTTTCGGCTTAGCGTACCCTTTATGAATGACCTAACCTAACCTATACCCTTTATTTTGTCGAGAGTTTGATTTTTTTTCGCAAGTTCAGGGTTGGTATACCCTTTCCTTTTAACCCTGTAGAACAAATTTATACCAACGCGAACGTCATAATTATGTAGGTAGGTAAATACAAACACCCCTATATTCCAAAAGTAGGTCACACAAGTACAATTATAAATTGAAATAAGAGCCGAATCGATTGAGAGGTTGCGGAGCTTTTCAGGGTTATTACGAAAGGGTATGGTAAACCGAAAAGGCTCAAAGTACTCATCATTTTAAATGAATAGAATAGGTGAGATTATGATCAAACGCATGTCAAATTTGTTGTAAAAAAAAGTGAAAAAAAATACCAATTTTTATTATGAGACCAACCATGAAATCGTGATATTAAAACAGTCAAAAATGTTTGTTTAAATATGCGTGGTCACAGTTCGGGGCGAACTACTAGTAATTACTACAACAATAAAGAATAACAACACAGACGTTATATTATAAGCAAGCTTTGACCAACACATTTTCCGGAATAAAAGAAAATACTTGCAAGAAAAGAAAAGTAATCATAAATCTTAGAAAATAAGTGCCTACAACGCCAGTAAGTTCATTAGTGACGCGCTGCGAGCGCTGGGATGGGGTGCTTATCGATAGAAAACTATCGACAACTTTGTTTTAGAAATATATTTTTAAAACATAAAAATTAAATATATTCTAACGTATCGACTGCTTGAGATAGATTTTTTATTATTCCAATCAATGAGTACCAACTTTGATCGAAGCTAATGTGGTTCAAAATTCATCAAATCAAATCGCAAACAAAACATTAACATTACACTTTTATTAAAATAAAAGTACAAAGAAAACAAAGACACAAGTGTTGGGACTCATTATACCTACTTACTCGTATCTTAAACCGTTCTACAAATTAAGTAAAAATGTAAATTATTATTCTCAGAATCCTCCCTTTTGTCCAAAGTACAAACGGGGCAAGCACAATAAATGTATTATTAAATTATATATAACTTTACTGTCGTCATTATGTTCAATTTTTAATTCATTACTATTATTTTTTTAAGTCATATTTTTTTCTTTTTATTTTTTTGTATAAGTGAGTTGTATAACAAATTTTTATTTCAGACCCGTTATGAAGAAGATCCAAAAAGAAAACATCGACTCGATAACCACGCGTCTTGGTTCCCATCTCGACACATATTCCTGTAATGAAGCACCGCCGCGCGCCGCGCGCCGTCGGCCGCAGCTCCGCTCCTCACGACGCGGCTCGTTTGTTCGCCGCTCGGCCGAGCATCGATACATCTGTCATTTCCAGGCCTTTCACATCACTAGAGGTCAAGATTTAGGAAATAATATCTAAGAAGTTGTTTATATGTTGACTAGCTGCGGCCCGCGGTTTCACCCGCGGTTTCCGTAATAAAAAGTAGCCAGTGTTAATCCAGACCATGAACAACCTTCATTCCAAATTTCGTGTAAATCCGTTCAGCCGTTTCAGCGTTCAATAGTAACAAACATACATATTATACTTTCATCTTTATAATGATAGTAAGATTACACGTAACGAGACAGTAAATGGGCACTCGGCCGAGCAAACAAACCAGTAGTGACTGTCTGGCGTCAAACTGTTTACACAAACCAGTAGTGACTGTCTGGCGTCAAACTGTTTACACAAACCAGTAGTGACTGTCTGGCGTCAAACTGTTTACACAAACCAGTAGTGACTGTCTGGCGTCAAACTGTTTACACAAACCAGTAGTGACTGTCTGGCGTCAAACTGTTTACACAAACCAGTAGTGACTGTCTGGCGTCAAACTGTTTACACAAACCAGTAGTGACTGTCTGGCGTCAAACTGTTTACACAAACCAGTAGTGACTGTCTGGCGTCAAACTGTTTACACAAACCAGTAGTGACTGTCTGGCGTCAAACTGTTTACACAAACCAGTAGTGACTGTCTGGCGTCAAACTGTTTACACAAACCAGTAGTGACTGTCTGGCGTCAAACTGTTTACACAAACCAGTAGTGACTGTCTGGCGTCAAACTGTTTACACAAACCAGTAGTGACTGTCTGGCGTCAAACTGTTTACACAAACCAGTAGTGACTGTCTGGCGTCAAACTGTTTACACAAACCAGTAGTGACTGTCTGGCGTCAAACTGTTTACACAAACCAGTAGTGACTGTCTGGCGTCAAACTGTTTACACAAACCAGTAGTGACTGTCTGGCGTCAAACTGTTTACACAAACCAGTAGTGACTGTCTGGCGTCAAACTGTTTACACAAACCAGTAGTGACTGTCTGGCGTCAAACTGTTTACACAAACCAGTAGTGACTGTCTGGCGTCAAACTGTTTACACAAACCAGTAGTGACTGTCTGGCGTCAAACTGTTTACACAAACCAGTAGTGACTGTCTGGCGTCAAACTGTTTACACAAACCAGTAGTGACTGTCTGGCGTCAAACTGTTTACACAAACCAGTAGTGACTGTCTGGCGTCAAACTGTTTACACAAACCAGTAGTGACTGTCTGGCGTCAAACTGTTTACACAAACCAGTAGTGACTGTCTGGCGTCAAACTGTTTACACGAACCGAGTACTCGGCCGAGGGCACTGTCTCGCGTCAAACTGTTTACACGAACCAGTAGTGACTGTCTGGCGTCAAACTGTTTACACGAACCGAGCACTCGGCCGAGGGCACTGTCTCGCGACTGTACTCGTTACGTGTAATCAACCCATTAACTTTTCTTGTAAGGGCTAACAGCCGATTTTAAATTTTCTTTATTTTAGAGCCTTATCACACTAGCGGTTCGGAAGCGGATGCCGGGCGGAGCGGACGCGCCGCGAATGCGTCGCGAACACGCCGCGGTTGCGCAGCGAATTCGTTGCGGACGCGCAACGGGATCGCCGCGAACAGCAAAGTGGACGCCATTTTGTACTGTCTCGTACAAACGTAATAACGAGCCTTTCTTCAGGTGACACTGATAATCTCAAATGTGTGTCTTTATGTCTCATGTCAGTTTGTATCAGATTCAACAACTCATAAAATGTAGGTTCGACATTCGCAGGTAGGAACGAAATTGTTTTGGATTATTTTTTATTCGTTTGCAAAACAACACAAAGTAGTCGCTCTCCTCCATTCGATTAACTGTTAATGGATCTTCCCAAATTCGTCGATGCTTTCGTTTTCGTCTCCGGCGTCTTCGAAGTAATAAAGCCAAAAGCAGTGTTTCCTCGTCGGAATCCATTTTGTTACTGAGTGTATTGTACAGCGATAATTTGCTACAAACACGCGACGAAAACGTAACGTATTCGCCACGCGTCCGCAACGAATTCGCTGCGCAACCGCGGCGTGTTCGCGACGCATTCGCGGCGCGTCCGCTCCGCCCGGCATCCGCTTCCGAACCGCTAGTGTGATAGATTCTTCATAGGTACTCGTAACTTTATTCTCTTGAGAACATTGCGATGCGAATTTACGAACAACCAAAGATGGCAGCACTGGTCATAGTTACTCTTAAGTGTTAAAGAAACATTAAATTCGAAACACCACATGAATTATTAAATTCATTATTAATAATTAATAATATTATTAAATTCATTACTTATTAGTAATGAATTTAATAACACACGCTAAACTACTTTTTCTCCAAAACTTTGTTAAAAATTTAATAAACGTAAAAAAATCTTGTTTCCTTTTATTTTAGAAAAGCGACATCTGTCTTCTAGCGTCGTAGTATCGGCACTACAGCCGTAATGTAGGTTTCGTTTGGTGTTATTAGTGCACAAAATATTCAGAGATGGCGCTAAAATAAAGTATATGTTATTTTGTTAAAATCAACAGGGGAATACTCACGTAAATATTAAGTCGTTTATAGTTGATGGTTTGTAATAATTTGGTAATATTGTTTGTAATAATAAACACTGGAATCCTCATCCCGCGTTAAATTTAACAAAATGTTTCACATAGTTTCCATAGTATGTTTTCAAAAAGTTTTAACTAAAAGTCAGTAGATGGCGCTAGTAAATAGTTGTTTCCTAGGTTCATTTATATGCGAAATAAATGAGGAAACTTTAATTATTCCTTTACTATTGCAGCCGTAATATTTTAAAATGAATTATTTAGTTAAAATATTATTGACTATTACTGACCTGTCTCTGCGTTGAATCGTTTCTTCACATACTTCACGATCTTGTCGGCGAAGCCGCGCTTTTTTTTTGTATCTTTCTCTTCGATATTCTGAAAATAAAATATTTTATGTAACAAACCAAAAATATCAAAACACCAACCAAAAATTAATAATAAGACAGTTTAATTATCCTAAATTTTTCCGGGAAAATATAGGCACGAAAACATACGAGGTAGGCAAAGAGGCAGTCTTTTCGCTAAGGTCTTTCTCTTCCAAACTGTAACAAAACAAGTTGACGGCTGTTCGTAATAATACACAAATGGGTAAATAAGTAAATAATGGTCAATTTATCAAACAGGGTCACCACACTGGGAACGCCGAAACAAAATGTCCAGAAAATAAGGCAAAACGAATCATAAATCGTTCTGAAACATCGTAATTCTTAATCGATTCCAAATTGACCGAGCAAAGCGAGGTCTCCGAATCGAGGGGAACAAATCGGCGTTTTTATGTATGTTATTTATTTGTCTCACGATAACTGATTTGATCTTCATTAAATATTGGAAGCAGGTAGTTGACCAAGCGAGCGAAGCGTCTGTGCAAAAATTGACCAAATTTTCTTTCATCTGTCCGGATGTTTGTTTGTATGTTGGTACTCGCGTACCTACAGGGCGTATTTTTCAAGGAATCTCGACGAAACTTGGTAGGTACATAATTATATAGGTTAATATTATAGGTATAGGTTCTACGATTTTGTAGTTTTTTTTTTGATCGTTGGGATTTTTTTATTGGGGGGTATTTCTCTCGAAAAGGAGGGAAATTTTCTGCATCGCCATTTACCGCCCGATTTTGATAAAATTTTGCAGAAATATTTGGTAGGTACCTATATACCTAATTCTAAACAAGAATTTCGAATATGAGTAAAATCAGTCAAGAGGTCTTAGGCGTGACGAAAGATTTTAAAATCCTCTTCCATAATGTGAGTACACATTTACTATTTACAAAAAAGCCTTTATTTCGGTAATAAACTTAAGTTTAACGAAGTTTGAAGCCATTTTTCACATATTTTTTCAACAGTGCCCGAAAACAGCTTGCTTGTGTCATGGCGTCGATTTGACGTCACGGCTAGTAAACATGTCATTGTGTCTATGCGTGATGAGCGGCGGATGACCTGAGTTCACTGAAGCGTGACGTCATATGCTGTGATTGTTGTTTCTGACAAGATGGCCGATTGCTGTATTTTAATGTTTTAATTTATTGAAAATCTTAATAATCTGTTTTATAAAAATAAAACTAAACATGTGTTTTAAATTTTTTTAATCTGGCTAGTCCCCTGAAAGCATTAAATCGGCGATTTTTTGATACTGTCGTCATGCCTATTGTCGCAAAAAAGTTCTCGCGAGGTTTTATTTTCGAGGCGGCTAAGAACTCCTTAATTGCAACACTACGTAAACTCATGCATTGTTCAGTTGCTTCCGAGATTAGTTCGTGAATTATTAGTCGCGGCGCGCGACGTTACCTGCTACGTCTTCATTACTTGGTTAGTGTCGCAGTGATGCCAACCGTACGATATTTTTTTTTCTCTACTATTATTTTATCGATTAATTTATTTTCAACTACATATTTTAGAAATTTAAAATGTGCCTATGACAGCATGTTTGACTCAGCGATAGCTTATCTTCCTTATAAGTCAGAGGTCCCGGGTTCGATCATTATGATCAATTTTTACATGGGTGCAACGACATTAATAAAACCTAAATTTATTAATGTCGTTGCATGGGTGGGACCAACCCGGAATTCGCGAAAAAAATCAGCTGTGCCATCGAAAAATGTCAATTAAAAATGTCAATTTGTTGTATACAAATATAGTAAAGGGTAAGAATTGACGTATTATTGTGATGTTAGTAACATTATGTTATGGAACTATTCGTGGTAAGGAGTATTGAATTTAATTCGTTATAATAAAGTAAGTACTTTAACTGTGAAATGTGTTTTCCTTTGATTAGTTAACAACAGGGTTCTAAGGAAGCCGAAAAGGCTCATAGTAGGTACCTACCATAGAGAAGTACTGGTACCTTCTCATTATGAACAACTTTTACTATGACACTCGACAAAATACGAGTTTAAGGAACAGCTGATTTTTATTAGCAGCTAAACAAAGAGGTTATAACCATTTCCTAGTTTAACAAAGAGGTTATACTAGTTTTGAAACTACGGCTTCGTATATAGACGGTCGAAACGTTTAGCAACTATTTCATCAAAATTGTTACTCGAGACAGCCGCCAAAGTCCCATTAATTTAATATTACTTTTGGCTTAGCTATAAAACCCAATTTAACAATTTAATAAAATTTTGACATTATATTTCTCTACACAATCGAAAGTTATTAGGGTTCCGTACCCAAAGGATAAAACGAGACCCTTTAACTAAGACTCCGCTGTCCGTCCGTCTGTCTGTCTGTCTGTCCGTCCGTCTGTCACCAGGCTGTATCTCATGAACGATGATAGTTAGACAATTAAGATTTTCATTGATGTATTTCTGTTGCCGCTATAACAAAAAATACTAAAAAACAGAATAAAATAAATATTTAAGGAAGCTCCCATTCAACAAACGTGTTTTTTTTTTGCCGTTTTTATAGATGGTAAGGAACCCTTCGTGCGCGAGTCCGACTCGCACTTGACCGTTTTTCTAAGGTTTTCTTATCCTTTATAATAAATTCGTAGGAAAAGAAACAAGACTACTCCAACGATGTAATAAAATAATAAAATAAAAAAAATAAAATAAAATAATAACCACAGAATAAAATGCCAGTTCCTCCACACAAACTGACAAACTACTTGCAAAGATGGCCAAAAGACGGAACTTAAAATTGTAAGCCTACATCCGACTATTTTCTCTGGAAAATCCGATGGTGGCTCCCTCGCCCAACTTTGGCTTAAATTTGTAAGTTTATAAGTAAAACTCTTTTACGATCGGGCACAGTACAACTGCAGTAAGGGGCTGAATGTCTCGGGGGTCCTTTAAAACGAGAAACAGTTGTGACCTACTATAAATGTTTGGAAGAAACAAAATTAAATGTTTAATTTGAGAATTTCTGGGAGACTAGCGCACTGCAGTGGATTCCAACCACAGACAATACAACCTAATTGTCTGTGATTCCAACCAAAGCTTGAAATCCTGTTATAAGTTTCACTAACCAGCTCCGCCCGCATTTTTACCCGCACTGTGATGTCCTGTGTTAACACATTGTCAATTTATCATCAACACAGTTTTTCATCACCGCGGGCGGTGGTGGCGGCGGTGTTGCTTAGGGGTCGTTCGTTAATCACGTGTTCTTTTTTAGCAAATTTTTCAACCCCTTTGGTTTTTTCAACCCCCCTTTCAATATATGGTGAGGTTATAAATTACCCCCCCCCCCCCTCCCCCCAATATCATGTGTATTTTTTTGGCAAAATTTTTTCTTCAGAATTTTCAGAATTAATGGTAATTAAAAAACAACGTGATATTTCTTCACAGCCCCCCTCCCCGACCTGATATTTCGTGATGTTTTCTGAACCCCCTCCCTTCCTTTCGAGCCTCACGTGATTAATGGACGTTCCCTTACCATCAGGCTGACCGTCCGCCTGTTTTCCGTAGTATATTATGTATTAAAAAAAGCTGCACGGGAGAAACAGCGGTGCACAACTAGTATCAAACTAAGAGTCCCATAACCAAATCGTACCAACATCATAAAATAAGATCACATCCTTTTTTTATCAATTTTAGGATTAGCGCATTCATGCATTTAGCCATTATTAAGTATGACGATAGCTAAAAGTGTTGCCAACAACTCAATTACTTGACAGCTCCGTCGAAAACAGTAAGCTGTTCTTCAAACACGCAAGAGGCGGTCCGCGAGAGAATAGATTAGCTCTGGCAAAGCTGTCGTCGTGCCGCCCGACTCAATTATTGAATTATTTTAACTGTTGTTGTGGACGGGGACAAATCTTAAATGGTGTAAGGGAGCGTTTACACTGACCACAGCTTCTTGAGTAACTAGTTTTAACTTTTTTAGGCTTCCGTACCTAAAGGGTAAAACGGGACCCTATTACCAAGACTCCGCTGTCCGTCTGTCTATCTGTCCGTCTGTCACCAGGCTGTATCTCATGAACCGTGATAGTTAGCCAGTTGAAATTTTCACAGATGATATATTTCTGTTGCAGCTATAACAACGAGTACAAAAAAGAAACCAAAATAAAATAAATATTTAAGGAGGCTCCCATACGACAAACGTTATTTTTTGCCATTTTTAAACATAATGGTACGGAACGGAACCCTTCGTGCGCGAGTCCGACTCGTACTTGGCCGGTTTTTAATTTTTTTACGAAGGGAGGAGGAAGGAATCCCGAGACAACTTAAATGCCCATACTACGTTTCACACTCATAACACTAGGACACCCTGTATCGGAAGCCATGGAACACAAAGACAAGGACAACTACCACTCAGACCCAGAGCAGACATTTAAATTCATCATTCAAACATCTGTCCGGCCGGGAATTAAAACCGGGACCTCTGGCTCAAAAGGCGGATATATTACCGTTGAGCCAAACAGGTCGTCGTAAGTAGGTATTACCTACCTACCTCGCAATGAGTAGGTACGAGATAGACTGAGTGGCCAGCCTTAGTATCAAAGTTTTTAAGGTCACCTAGAGGCTTCTAGCGTGGTATAAAGTTTGTTAGGACTAACTACCGGGATCAAAAATGTAACGCGTCAAACCACGGTAGCACTTACTCGGAGTTAGACTCACAAAAACTAGTTAAAACTGGTGGTTGCAATTAACTGTCTTATAACATTAGATTTAATTTAATGTAATATAGAATTTTCGTGAGGAAACCTGGATACATCAAGAGAAGAAATTGAATAGCGAATGTGAATCCACCAATCCGCACTTTGCCAACATGGTGTTATACAGCCTAATCACCTTTCGAGGGTAGGCCTGTATTCCAGCAGTGAGAGTATTAAAGGTTGAATATTATGATGATGATTTTTTATTTATAACACCCCCGACTAGAAAAGACCTGATAATTTTCAAACGGCTGAACTGATTTTGTTGAACCATATCGAAGAACACTCTCGATTTCATTACCTCTCAAATAAAAACAAATTCAATTAAAATTGGTTCAGCCGTTTGGGACGATGCCACAGGCAGACAGCTCTATTATACACACTTTAAACTTGTAAATGCCCTCATATTGTGTCGTAGGTTAAAATATTATTTGGTTGAACTGATCTTTGTAACACCGCTCTAATTTTGTCTCCTTTCTCGACGTATTGCCAACCGATTGCAGATGTTCAGTATTAAGCATTATTTTAATGTTGGCAGTACTCCAACAGAAAATGGCTCTAATTTATTGCTCTGTTCTATCCCCATTTTAGAGAAAACTTTAAACATTTTACGCAAATACCACTAAATACGAAATAAAAGACTTAATTTGGCCATATTTTATTCTTGAAATTGTAAATGTTTAACATGAAACAAGCATTCAAATCATTTTATTCAAATAGCCTGATTATCATGACGTGGTTTTTAACTTTAACTATAAGTAGTACCTACATACTTAGTAAATACGACCTCTTCGCGGGTACTCGTACCAACAATCATACAAACAAACGTCCTGACAGATAAAAGCAAATTTTGCCGGTTGTTGAAGAGACGTTCCGCTCTGCATAGTAAACAAATTAAACGTATTTATTACTAAAGTTTTTGTGAAACCGTAAGTAATCAAAACACAACAATAATTTAAATTAGAAATACAAGTTAAAAGTGCAATCAAATAAAACACACCCAAGCGTATGCAAAATACGTGCGAAGCCAAAATGACCCAAAAGGGGCTGAAAACTTTTTCTATTACCAACATAATAAAAATAAAACGTTCCTGCCTGAAAGCCATTTGTAATAAGAGCCCATGTTTCATTTAATTACTGCAGAGTTTCGTTTTCATCGTTTCGTTCGGAAACGGCCAGCGAGTTACAGCTGCCGGATAACTACCGAACTAAACGAAGTAAAGTGAATATACGAAGTTTAAAGGAACTTGAATTAAATAACTACGGAGTTAAATCATAATAGTGGAAACGTTTAGCTTATTTCAAGTTTTAATAATTGAAAAGCGATTTGATTTAAGCTTAACGTTAATTTAAGCTACCGTTTGGTCCGTTTGTTAAGGGGCAGATTTTGACGCGACGCTGTTGTCACGCTTGCACATTTCAAAGTTTTTTGAAGTTAAAAAATGACTGAATATTCAATCTTAAAAATCGATTTCTTTTTTTTTTCATTTCTTTTTATAAAAATGGGGCATTTATCTCAAAATGGGGGAACATTTGCTGAAGCGCCATTTATCGGCAAATGCAGCAATATTTGGTGACTATTATACAAGAATTTCGATTATGAGTAAAATCAGTCAAGAGGTTGTCAAGATAAAAGACTGTAGTTGTCGCAATAAAGTTCTAGCGAAGCAGAACTACCTACTAGTTATTAACCTAAACAAGCATCACTATCCCGTGTACGAAGTTAATAATAACGCGGCCCGCGGGGAGATAAAGTTTAACGCGGCTGCAATCAGAACAACATTAATAAAGAAGAGACTCAAGAGGAAATACGGTCCTTATTAAATGCGAAACTTTTGCAGTACCTCATCTGCAAAACTGAATAAATTACTACAAGCTTAATTAATTTGTTTTTTTGATAATTCTGCGTGGCGCAGACCTGTTATGGGCAAACGTGACGTGTAATATCAGGCAAGCGATTTGCTCGTCTCGTCACTCTATAGCATACAAAAGCTAGTGGTCCTCACCTGGTCCCTGGCGGGCGCGGGCGCGGGCGCGGGCGCGGGCGCGGGCCGCACCTTCGCCGGCTTCTGTCCCGCCATCACTCCGTACATCGTCAGGTTGCACTTAACTCTTCTTTTTAACTATATTGTATTAGGTGCTTTGGGCCTTATTATAACCGCTGCTTAAGCTCCAATTTAAGTTTAAGCTCTTAGTTTTGGCTCTTGTGAAAATACCTCACAAATTCACAATACAGATAATTTGTACGATTTTGAATATTTTTTTCCTCACCAAGGCGAAGTGAAAGCTATGTCTTTGTTTTAACCGATATACTCGTAGGTATGTGTGTCTGTGTATGTATTTTATCATACAAATTCAAATTCATTATTCGTACAGAAAACTTCTCGCTAAAAACAAGAAAAAACGATGCTACCCGCAGTTGTTTAAGAACTGTGTCGCGCGCGGGTAGCAATATACAGGGTACTACAGAAAGGGTATGCTAAGCAGAAAAGGTCTTATTGTACTCATCATTATGAACAACTTTTACTATGGGACCAACCCTGAATTCCCAAAACAAACTCCGCAGCTCCATAGAAAAATGTCAATGACTCGACTAAATGTATGTAACTATAACTTCTACTGATTTCCTGAAAGTGACAATTTACTAGATCGAAATATCGTAATTTGTGCGTTGTTGCGTTCCCGCCGCAAGTTCACTGCAATATTAATCACGAGCTTATCTGACACCAGCCGCGGGCAGCTGGGACCTATCCTCGGCCGCTCGAATATCTCCGTCACTCTCACTCTCATCACATTTGTGGTGAGTGCGACAGTGATCGAGATAATAGCTCGGCAGAATAAAGCCCTTGGTGGTGCTGTTTGATCACATATTGTTCTAAGGCCGTGAATCTGTGATCGAATGGGAATCGATTCTGTGTTGATGATCATGTGGCCATAATTATATAAAAAATCTATCAATTAATATTGATTACTAGCCCGACAAACGTTGTCCTGTCCTAACTATGAATATTGAATTCGAGTCGTCTTAAATTTTGTAATGATCCGCTCAACTTCCTTTTTTTCCTAAGAACCTTCTCCTGACAATAATTACCGCAAAAAAATAATTAGCGAAATTGTTCCATCCGTTCAAGCGTGTTGCGTTAACCAAGGGAAATAGAGATTCATTTTTATTTATATGGATTACAGAGAAAAGAAAGAAAAAAAGACGCCATTGACCGAACAAAATTTCCCAAACTCCTTTGTTTGTTTGTGTGGAGTGGTTTTATTCTCCGGAACTTCTGGTCAGATTTATAAATCTCTTTCTTTAATTTGTATTGAATTAAATTGTGTTCATATTGAAGGCTACACTATCCTTGAGTGCTTTATAATTGAAAGCCCGAAACCTGCGACCCTGCGAGGCAGAACACTGAGCAGCTCTGGGCACGAAGTCCTATCAGCCAGTAATTTATTTATCGACACACATTACACTAATTATTTTATTTTATTAATGCAAAAGTCTGTGCGTTTATGGCTCAAAAGAATTTTGATCGATTTTTTGTGAAGAAGCCTACCTATATACCGTGAATTAAAACAAATTGATATAAGTAGGTACTCGTAGTTTTTTACATACCTAACTCAAAAATTCATGGATAAAATCCTCAAGCAAGAAGGTAAATAAATGCGTTTGTTTTTTAAGAATTAATTTTAAGAAGAAATTAATTTTAAGTTTGATAAGAAATAAGAAACTATTGTTGATATATTATGTTGTTTATAGTGTGTAACATAGCACTCCCACGATTTATATTGTGCAAAAACAACATCTTATATAAATAATTAAGTAAAATTAATATTAAGTAGTATTTTTAGAGATTAAATTGTTCAGCGAATTCTGTCCAAGCCACATTACCAAAAAAAAACTTTTGTCAACAATAAAGTTTTCGAACGAAACTTCTTTACCGCGTTTTTTTCGCGCCACCACCGCAGCGCTTAGCGCGGCCGTTCTATACGTACTAAATGCTCTCAGCTTTGCGTACGTTACATTGCAGCATCCTGCGAACCACTCTCAACACATGGCAGACGAATATTTTGATCTCTAAGTACTGCGAAATAAGGTTTAAGTTGGCGTTTTGGACAGCAAACACTCCTTTTCAGGATCCTTCATTGTAAAACTTTGCGCTGTTCCACCGAATAATATTGTTGAATCTTATGTGTTTGGAATAAGGGTGGTTTTGAAAGATCGGAATGGTAAATTTAGCTTTGTAGGATAAAATATAGTAAATTCCGCACTATCTGTAATGTGCTCTGAACAAAAGCTCTCCTATTTATCAGTTTATAATGCGGTAAAATAATAGAAAGAGACTGCTATCGTTATCTGCGGAAATCTTTTATCTAATTTGATTATTGAGTAGGTAAGTACCTAAGTACTTTTATTTGTGCGGGTTCTGAAAATCTAGTAGTTATTAAAAAAATTCAGTTAAGTCTGCCTCGCTGCCACGCCACCCACCATTGGTTCATCAGTTTAAAAAATTAAAAAACCCACATTGTCATCAATCTTTGACAGGTGTGCAAAGTTTGAATTAAATCTGATCGTTCAAAGTAGGGCAAAATCGAGCTCAAAGGAGTCTGTTACTTAGATACTATTACAGGTGAAACTAATGAAAGCGTGTTAAAAATAAAATTAAGAGAGAAATGCGAAAACGTAAGTAATTAAATTAATATAAACTTAGCCTTTTTTTTTTATAAAAACCTCCTTTTTGAAGTCGGGAAAAAACGTATTTGATTTAATCGGGCCAACTCGTGGTAGAAACCTTGGTCCAGCTTTTTGGTAGAAACCGGTTTTTTTTAATGGCAGCATTAACTTTAGTCTGTCAAGGAAGGCAATAATGCACGACACCAATCTACAGAATGATATTATACGATACAAAATGAATAGCATGGGAATTGGTGTACTTATACATTAGATATCAGGCTAGCCAGGATTACTTTGGTATAATAATCGCAAAACATCTAGTCCGATCTGAACACGGCGCGTAAACCTGCGCAGAAGTGAAAAATGGGTATCAGCGGGGCCCCCCTGGCGGGGAACATGCCACGTGACCGCCCTTGACAAATCACAGCATAGAGCGTATTTTCATTAGTGTGCTTTCGTTCTCTGTGTGTCGTAGTCACGTTCGCTAGCTCCACCCACTGAGTACAGTCGCGCGCGATATTTTTGTTATAATAAACTGTTTGTTAAGTTTTTTTGTTGATTTTTCGTTTCGTGTTATTTTTTTATTTTGTTATTGTTTCTTGTTACTACTTAAGAATCTAGAACAATATGTACATAATCCCAATAGTCAAAATAATTAATTATAAAAAATAAAAATCGTACATAATGTTGTTGCACTTGACTGTACCGTCGCGGGCCGCCATGGTGCAACTTCAGATCGGACTAGATGTTTTGCGATGATTATATCTATCCCTCTATCCTCTATTGAATTGATGTAAACTTAACTAAAATTAGACCTACATGATAACAGAATATCGACATCTTGTTGTACAGAGAGATTTTGTTGCAGCAACTATACATTATTTAATTTTTACGATTTTTGTTCACCGTAGCATACATTATCGTGTTGTCAAATATCGTATAGTTGGCGTTCCGTTATCCGTAATCCGTGATCTGATTTACTACACTATCATGATCAAAACTTCAAAAGACAAAACAAAAAGAGAAATGGATTTCGTTGCTAAATTGATGATAGTATTGAGGAAAACATAATTATTTGTTAAAAATGGCTTTTCCTCGAATAGAAGGCTACGTGGTTACGGAAAAGCTGGGCTTCGGCAGCTATTCCACTGTTTACAAGGCTTACAACAAGGTTGGTACATTATTTCAGATTGTTGTGTAAACAAAACAGAGATATCCAACGAGTTCTTACCAGATTTCCACTCTTATTTCAATAGTTGGCATAAACTATCTCTAAATCTTTATACCTTGTAGTAAACAGCATATTATCTGCTATTTCGGTCAACGTTTTTCGAATCCTTGCATTAAAAATTTTTGAAACTTGAACTTTACATTTTGGCGCCACAAATTCAACTAAAATTTTGGTGAAACTAAATAAAATAAGTATACAGGTACTAATGTAACACGAAAATAAAGAAAACTACATTTCTGATTTATACTTTAAGCAACTAAGAAGAACTCATCTATACTTCTATACTAATATTATAAAGAAGTAAAGTTTGTGTGTTTGTATATTTGTTAAATTGTAAGGGGTGATCTCGGGATCTACTGAACCGATTTTAAAAATTCTTTCACCAATAGAAAGCCACATTATTGCTGAGTGTCATAGGTTATATAAAGAACCGAAAAATAAAAAGGCTTTTACGTGGTAGTCCGTTTTGCAAAGTGAATCGGAGAAAAAACGGTCCGGACGGCGCGCGATGGCTTCGGGTTTAATTAACATTATGCCCAACGAAGTGGGCACGGGTCAGCTAGTGATATATAAAAGCATTGCTACCATTCAGGCAACGCACTCCTTCCATAGGTTCGTACAGTGCAACCAGAATTTAAAGACTGAGTTCAGGCCTTCTAAAATATGAGCCATGGCAACATGTTTCTCTGCTTTATTTATTTATTCAATGGTAGGCGAGCAGCAGAAGCTGATGGGCTTATATCTCACTGTCGAAATATATTCATTATCAGTCAGTATTTATCCGTCAGAACAATTTACTCTTTTAGTCTGATGATCGCTGGTTAGTCTTAAATAGTAATAATGCGTTTATTTCAGGTTTGGGTGTTGGGTTTTCGCTGTTTGTTAGTCTCGCAACATCTCGCTAAAACTCAAGAACAACTTGAATATAATATAATTTTTTTTGTTTTATTTGTTCATACAGGAAAGGTTTAAAAGTAACAAAACAGCGAGTGAATTCGCTGGTTGCAGCTAGTTGTGTTATAATTTAATTGTAAAAAATGTTGTATTTGTCAATATTAAGTGTTCATTGATGTATTTGATGTATTTGAAAAAATTATTTTGAATTTGAATTTGAAAATCGGTTTTTTAAATTCTATATTTTTATAGTTACTAAAAATAAGTTGTATATCCGCAGGTGGGAGGCCGTCAGACGGTAGCCATCAAATGCGTGGACAAGTCCCGCGTGAAGCACTCCGGCGCCGCCGTCGACAACCTCGTCACCGAGATCCGGCTGCTTAAGACTCTCGTTCACCCCCACATCGTACGGATGCACCACTTCACTTGGGATGACAAGTATGTATAAACACCTGGCTTTCATAGTACAAGGTTATAAGAAAAGGGTATGCTAATGCAACAAAGGCTTTTCATTAGGAACATTTTTTTTATTTTTAGTCTAACATTTAAAAGTGGTTCATGATGAGTACTATGAGCCTAATTTGTTGTTCCAGGAATATCTACATAATAATGGAGTACTGCTCCGGCGGCGACCTGTCTCGGTACATCAAGAGATATGGCCGTGTGCCCGAGCCGCAGGTAACTGTCTGTTTTTTTTAAAACTTTTATTGACCGAGCGAGCGAAGCGTCTCCAACAAGTAGCTAAATTACGACCTGTTTGGCTCAGCGGTAGTATATCCGCCTTATTAGCCAGAGGTCCCGGGTTGTATTCCCGGCCGGGCAGATGTTTGAATGATGAATTTAAATATCTGCTCTGGGTCTGGGTGTTAGTTGTCCTTGTCTTTGTGTTCCATGGAATCCGACACAGAGGAGCTGTGAGTGTGAAACGTTATTATTATTTTTTTTTTATCCTTTGTACAGAGTTAGGTTGGGATAGGTGTCGCGAGGTTCCTTCCAGGAGGAGGAGTCGGACCCGGCCTCCGTCCCGCCTGTGTCGCCGGCGGAGATGTCGGTGGCGGTCGACCGCCTGGCGGGAAAGGCGACTGCGCCGGGTCCCGACGGGATCCCTGGTCGGGTCCTTCGGATCGCCCTAAGGGAGATGGGCGATCAGCTTCGGGACCTCTTCGACGCATGCCTCTCGTCGGGGAGGTTCTCGAAGCCGTGGAAGGACGGCCGATTGTGCCTGCTCCGGAAGGAGGGTCGACCTAGCGACTCGCCTTCCGGATACAGGCCAATCGTGCTGCTGGATGACACGGGGAAGCTGCTAGAGAGGGTGGTGGCTTCCCGTGTCATCCAGCACCTGGAGGGAACTGGGCCTGGTTTGTCGCAGGCCCAGTTCGGGTTCAGAGCGGGGCGGTCCACTGTGGACGCCCTGCTCTGGCTCAAGGGGTATACGCAGGATGCGGTCGGCGAGGGGGACAAGGCGTTGGCTGTCTCGCTGGACATCGCCAACGCCTTCAACAGCCTTCCTTTTCCTTCCTTTTCAGCACGGAACAATACAGGAGGCGCTCCGGTACCACGGAGTGCCCCTGTATCTGCGGAGGCTGTTGGCCGACTACCTCCAGGACCGCGAGGTCCTGGTGGAAGGACGCGACGGTTTGAGGCGCCGTTGCGTCTCCTGCGGGGTTCCACAGGGGTCGGTATTGGGACCGCTCCTGTGGAACATCGGCTACGACTGGGTGCTGCGTGGCACGCTTCCCGACAGTGTGCGGTTGGCGTGCTACGCGGACGACACCCTGGTCGTAGCCAGGGGGAGGGACCTCAGGGAGACGGTGCGGTTGGCCTCAGTGACCACGA
This sequence comes from Alcis repandata, assembly GCA_949125135.1. Lineage (NCBI taxonomy): Eukaryota > Metazoa > Arthropoda > Insecta > Lepidoptera > Geometridae > Alcis > Alcis repandata. The sequence continues at coordinate 200,456 of OX421252.1, forward strand.
CACTTGTGGTCGACCGCATCCGCTCCCTGGGGCTGGAGGTTGCCCTCTCCAAGACCGAGGCCCTATTGTTCCATGGGCCTCGGGGGGGGGCCCCCTCCAGGCACGAAGGTAGTGCTGGACGGGGTCTCGGTCCGGGTTGGGACCCAGATGAAATATCTGGGTCTCATCCTGGACGGGAGGTGGACCTTTGGGGCACATTTCGTCCAGCTTGCCCCAAAGGTCCTGGGAGCCGCTGCCGCTCTGGGGAGGCTGCTGCCCAACACGGGCGGCCCGAGCGCCACATGCCGTCGTCTGTACTCCGGAGTAATCCGGAGTATGGCCCTGTACGGGGCACCGGTCTGGGCGGACGCCCTCGGTCGCGCGAATAAGGCCCTGCTGCGACGTCCGCAGCGGGTCATCGCGACGAGGGCGATACGCGGTTACCGGACGGTGTCCTGGACAGCGGCCTGCGTGCTGGCCGGTGATCCCCCCTGGGAGCTCCAGGCGGAGGTCCTCGCCGAGGTTTACCACCTCGTGGCGGCGGGGAGATCCCGCGGGGAGTTTCTCGGGGGAGAGGAGGTCAGGCGCATGCGACGGCATGCGCGGGCCGTCATGTTGAGACGGTGGACGGAGGACCTGGCCCCACCGGCCCCTGGTCAGGGGACGGTGGAGGCCATTCGACCGGTCCTCCGGGATCGGACGCGGCGGCGGTTCGGGTCGCTGACCTTCCGACTTGTGCAGGTGCTTTCCGGGCATGGGTGCTTCGGAAGGTACCTGCACAGGATCGGGAGGGAGGCGGCGCCGGCCTGCCACGAGTGTGGAGCGCCGGAGGATACGGCGCTCCACATGCTGGAAGCGTGTACCGCATGGGGCCCCCAGCGGCATACGCTTTCGGCCTACATAGGCGGGGATCTCTCGTTGCCGAGCGTGGTGAAAGCCATGCTCGGCAGCGAGCGATCGTGGCAGGCCGTGGTCTCCTTCTGCGAAGAGGTGATGACGCAGAAGGAGGCCGCGGAGCGGATCAGGGAGGACGACCTCCGCTCTGACCCGCTCCGGCGCAGACGGACAGGGGGAGCGAGGAGGCGGTTCGCCCGTCTCCTCGTCCCCATGCAGTGGGGTTGCCGGGAGAGTCGGGGGACTCTCCTGGCCTGCACGACCCCACACCGTCTGGGGGGTGATCCTGGGGAACAGGGTCACCCCTCCATAGGCGCAGGGGGCCCTAATCGGGCCCATCGTCGGGGCGAGGTGGTGAATGCTAACGCGACCCCACCTCGCCCCATCTCAGGCGGATGACGAACGCCCCAGTGGTTTTAGTGGGTATGCCGCCACTAGGGCGGAGACTCCCACATAACCACCCTGCCTCCCCCGGGGCGGGCGTGGTATCCATAAAGGATTTCCACTGGGTAAACAAAAAAAAAAAAAAGGTGTCGCGAGGTTCAGTTCGGCGCGGACTACTAGAAATGGTTATTTGTTCCAGGTGCGATATTTTCTACAGCAACTCGCTTCCGCACTCAAGTACCTGCACGAAAATGGTGAGTTTATACAAGAATGGGATTATTATCTCACTAATACAGTATTCGCATGTACAAACTTTTGTGTGATTCTAAAAAAATATCGTCTAAGCGCCATCTATGTTATTGTTGTAGAATTAATGAAGTTCCAGAATAAGCTGGTATGTGGCGCTGTCAATCAAAAAATCCCGACCTAAAAAAAATCTATAAAATCGTAGAGCCCACATACTCGAGTTTCATCAAGATTCATTGTAAAATACGGCCTGTACGCGAGTACCAACATACAAAAAAAAACCAGTTGCAAAGACGCTTCGCTCGCTCGGTCAATAATATTGTTATAATGTGTTTGTTCCAGGCGTAGCGCACATGGATCTCAAGCCTCACAACCTCCTGCTACAGAGGGAGGGAGGCCGACTCACTCTCAAAGTCGCAGATTTCGGGTGAGAGGGGAACATAGGGCGGACCGATTTTACTCATATTCGAAATTCTTGTTTAGAATTGGATTCCGAATATTTCTACAAAATTTTATCAAAATCGGCCGGTAAATGGCGCTGCAGCAAATTTCCCCCCTTTTTGTGAAAAATAGTCCCCAATCAAAAAATCCCCACGATAAAAAAAAAACTATAAAATCGTAGAATTTATACCTTAACTTACCAAGTTTCATCAAGATTCGTTGTAAAATTCGTCCTGTACGCGAATACCAACATAATATACAAACAAACATCCGGACAGATGAAAGAAAATGTTGCCAGTTGTTGCAAAGACGCTTCGCTCGCTCGGTCAATAATAACATATTATATTGTAGTTTCGCGCAGCACATGGTCTCGCAGTGGTCGGGCGTGCGCGGCTCTCCTCTCTACATGGCGCCGGAGATGCTCGCCGGGGGGGGGGGCGCCACCGTCGACCTGTGGAGTGTGGGTGAGTGTGAGTGTGTGTGTGGGGCTAGACCACAGGTTGACTGGTTAACACTTGTAGGTTATCATAATACCATCATCTATATATATAAAAATGAAACCCGTTTTCCTTGGTCACGGCCTCACGCGTGAATGGCTGGACCGATTTCACTAATTCTTTTTTTGTTGTATTTGTTATTATTAGGAGAAGGTTCTTACAGAAAAAAATATTAAGAAAATCTCTCAGAAATATTGAAAAACCCTAAAAACAGACCTTTTCTTTTTCCCATACAAACGTTTTCTAACTAAAACGAGCTTTATTGCTATTGTATAAAGTTCATATTGAATTGCAAGCACTCACTGTTGTTTAAGCAATGTAGGTATGTTCCTAACGTCCAAGAGTCAATTTGCACTTTATTACCTCTGTACAAAGTTCAAATTCAATCATATCTATCAAAACAGTGTGCGTTTTATACTGATAATTTTTACTATAAATTGACAAGTTAGCATCAACAAACTACGGTTGCTATAGTTACGCCTTTGACTATATACTCTGTATAGACGGAGTATTAGGGGAACAAAAGCGTCGAAAAAAATAGGCGAGAACTGTTCACGTCTAAAGTGCTCCCCGCTCCTCAGTGTCGATTCTCACTTCAAGAGACACGCACGCACGGCTTTAATTTTGATTTGAGCTATTTTGGCATTAAAATGGCAAGTTGTGCAATAAAAATATGTAGAAACTACAGAGGACGCTTACGAACAATTAATAAAATTTCTTACCATCGGTAAGTAACTCAAAACGAATAGTAATTAACAATAACAAAAATAATTATAACGATATATTTTTTCCACTTAACCGACGCGTCGTGTTAAGGTGTTGCCATTTACCCGAATTTAGAATTTTCCCGTATGGTGCAATAGTAGTTATTGTATTTTTAAAGCTGATCAAGGTACTACCTATGTATGGGGTATGTTTCCAAAACGAAACTGATGTCAAAATTAAAACAAAGAGACGCCATTTTGTTTTATTTGTTTGTTAATTGATCGAATTCTTTCACATTCGGTACCTGGAGCTCACTTTGATCATTCGATATCAAAATCATTCGATTCGATTTCAAAATCGATGGGGTTCCCTATGAGGCTATGATCATAAAAAAGGAAACTGATGTCAAAATAAAAATTAATGGGCGCCATTTTGATTTTTTTTGTTAGTGGACCGAATTGTTTCAAAATCGATATAAGGGGTTCCCTATGATCATAAAAAAGGAAACTGATGTCAAAATAAAAATTAATGGTAAAAATAATAAAAAAGATAAAAATAATAATAAAGTTCAAAATGGCGGCCAATTTATTCGATTGTGATCACAGAATCTTTCTCTATGCTTACTGCAATAGTCAGATGTCGATTTTGAAAGGATTCAGTCCAGTAACAAAAAAAATCAAAATGGCGTCCATTTATTTTTATTTTGAGATTAGTTTCCTATTTTATGATCATAGGGAACCCCCTATATCGATTTTGAAACATTTCGGTCCACTAACAAAAAAATTCAAAATGGCGTCCATTTATTTTTATTTTGACATCAGTTTCCTTTTCTAAGGTTGCTAAAAAGGTCAGATATCGATTTTGAAAGAATTCGGTCCAATAACCAAAAATTTCAAAATGGCGGCCACTTGTTAAATTTTGAACACGTTCTTTCTCGATGCTTTCTGCAAATGTTCGAAAATTTTCTATTCTAATCGTAATGCAAAGACCGTCACTCAGCACCGAAAGAAGTTACCGTCTTCAAAGCAGTTTCAGCGTTTCAATACGATGCTGTGTATAGCAGACAATACAAGTTCAATTGAAATTATAATTTATGATTTACGTATATACTCGTATGTAGATACGAATTATATAGAATAACATCAATATTAACATCAATATTTACAAAACACATTAACACAACATAATAAAATAAAATCAAATTCTTAATTAAAAAATTAATTAATTAATCATAAATTAATTCAAATTTATGATTTTATTAACATTATGAAATCATTTTACAGATTTTCCCCATTTTATAGGGATAGATACATTAGCTGGTAACTCCCAAATGCAAATGACGCTGACGTAAGACATAGCTAAACTATGCGTGTGTGCGTGACTCACGCACACACGTTCATAAATCCTGGCCACTTTTTGTTGCATACGTGACGCGGTATCTATAGAGTATATAATCAAAGAGTTACGCAATAGCATGAGAATAGAGGTTATAACAAAGAGTTCCTATAATTATTCTCAACACCTTTGGTCACGCCATCACGCGTGAACGACTGGACCGATTTCAATTTACTCTACGTTTATCCCAAAGTCTACCCGTGCGAAGCCGGGACGGGCCGCTAGTTATGTATAACTTTTACAACGGGACCAACCCGGAATACGTGAAAATAAAATCAGCTGTTCCATACATTTTGTCATTGACATTATTCTATGGAACAGCTGATTTTTTTTCGCGAACTCCTAGTTGGTCCCAAAGTAAAAGTTGTTTATAATGATTACTATGAGCCTTTTTCGGCTCAGCGTACCCTTTCCTTATAACCTTGTTATCGCCCCCCCAGGTGTGATAATGTACGAGTGTTTGTTCGGCGCGGCGCCATACAGCTCCAACACTCTGCAAGAACTGCTCGACAAGATACAGCGCAAACAGGAGATACAGGTAAAGGGGAGAGGGGGAGGGGAGGGGGGGGCAAGAACACAATTAATTTAACCAAGGTGTTTAGGCAAGGTAAAATAAAATCCCACCAAAAACATAAATGTAAAAAAGGAGAGCCAAGTTCAATACAAAAAGAATGGAGATCTAAATGAGTGCCAAGTTTGATGGTCAGTCCTGAAATTCTTATAACTTAGGATAATATATTGTAGCCTAAGGTTTGACTTGGCTAGTTTTCCTATACGAATTACAGGTATATTATAGGCTTCGCAAGTTCTAAACCTGTTACTTGTCGGTTCTTATTTTATTATTTCGAAAATTTGGCCTGCTGATAGAAACTAGCCATCGAACATAATAATTCGTATATGAAAACTAGCCAAGTCAAACCTTAGGCTACAATATATTATCCTAAGTTATAAGAATTTCAGGACTGACCATCAAACTTGGCACTCATTTAGATCTCCATTCTTTTTGTATTGAACTTGGCTCTCCTTTTTTACATTTATGTTTTTGGTGGGATATCATTACTTTTTGTAAAGAAAACTAGGCAGGTATAGAGATTTAATATCGAGTGATTTAAGTACCTACAAGTACCTTAGGCTCAGAACTTTTCAGCCGCCCCTCGTAAGTATAAGTTAAGTGTTCCAAAATTATAATAAAATGATACAAATTTACCAGTTTCTGATTTTTTCCTTTGTTTTCACCTAATTACCTATCTGTATGCCAAATTTGAACTTTCTAGGTCATCTGGAACATGGATATAGTTTTAGTCTATAGTTAGGTCAGTGATAAAAATTACGATTTTTAGACGTTAATATCTAAATAACCGTTAGAGATGTGTTTATGAAATTTGGAACACATATGTATCTCGCAAGTTTTAATATATGAGCCAAATTTGACACGTAAACTAAATATAAAGTAGTTTCTCGAGTTAAACTGACTCTTAAAAATGTTTAATAAAATAATATAAGTGATAACAAACGTCAATGAGTGTTAACAAACCCTTGTGCTCCGAAATAAGTGATAAAAACCATTTTTTCAAAGTGACCGTTACCAGTTAAATTTCGTACCGATCATTGACCTCTGTGTTCGAATTTCGTGCCGAATGTTTTAAATGACTACATTTAAATGACAAACTATTTAGTGTGCTACGTCTAATGCAATGAACTTCAGCTGAAAAGGGTCCGAAAAATTACAGTTATTGTTTTATACGTCTGCAGCCTGAATTTAGTGAAAAATCTGCGTGATAAATCAGCGCGATAAAGGACTTCATAGAGCGACATCTAGCGTCTTATGGCAGAACATTTAGCATGACCTGCGTTTGTTTGATCGAATTTTTGAAACCAACTGACAATATTTTGAACCCTAACTAGGTCAAAAGAAAGTTGCAAGTAAATGTTAAAATTAAAAAAAAAAAAAATATGGCGCCTAGAACACCAACACTACCCCGTGACTGCGGAAAATGTTCTACCAAAATTCTAAATAGGGAGTTCCTGACTTGTTCTCTCTGTGCTGTCACATACGACTTAGCATGTGGAAATGTTTCCATTGCAAGATTTTTACGAATGACACGCGACCACAAAACTGCTTGGGCATGTCAGTGGTGCCTACGAAAAAACTATATAAACAAAAATAAAAAGTCTCCAGTAGCTAAAAAGATTACGACAAGTATGAAAAATTGCAGCGTCAGTGTTAAGGATAGCGACAATGTAACTGTCAGAAAACCAAGAGCTTTGCCAAGTCCATTGGTAGAAAATTCAAGCGTACTTGATACATCAAATGATTCCGAATATGCGACTCTGTGTAGTAGCTCTATCAGTCTATCGGATACACCGAAAATGATGACAGGTCAAGGCATAGAAAAATTGAAACTTGAAAATAATGATTTAATCAGACAACTAATTAAGGCGAAAGAAGAAATAAAATTATTGCAGACAACAAATAATGAAATGGTCAATAAATTGTTAATTCTTGAGACAATCTTGAATAATAAAAACCTTGATTGTAGCTGCAAACAGAAGGCAAATATTGAGCCCAGTGACGAAGACGAAACATCGAAGAATACAAAAGAAAAAAGTGGTACTGAATTATCATTGCCAATTGAAAAAGGGAAGACAAAGAAGAAACAGACAAAAAGTAAAGCTACATGTGTAAAGCTAGAAGAAAAAAGAGTTGACAATATTAAGACAAAAGAGGGTAAAGACACGTCAACTGTGAAACAAACGAATGATATTCAAACATTTAAAAATAATAGTTAAAAAAAACTAAAAAAACACGCTTTTTATAAAAAACCGAACTAAAAAAATAGAAAATAAAATTTTATAAATTTAAATTAAGAATAGGGTTGAAAATTTCAATAAATATAAATTAATAATAGTGTAAATAAATAAATATATGTATTTTATTTTTAAAAAGCGTGGGGTGCATGGGTCAATAGATATTATATATTTTGTAGATACATTTTGTATTGACAGACATGAGTAGAGTGATTAGCATTTTGATAATATCTTAGAAAGCACCCCACGCTTTTTTAAAAATAACATACATATATTTATTTATTTACACTATTATTAATTTATATTTATTGAAATTTTCAACCCTATTCTTAATTTAAATTTATAAAATTTTATTTTCTATTTTTTTAGTTCGGTTTTTTATAAAAAGCGTGTTTTTTTAGTTTTTTTTAACTATTATTTATTTTTCGCTTTTTAGTTCGATTTGCTAACTATTAACCATCCTTAATATGTACAAATGTGTTGGTGTTATCCGATTTTGGCCGTCTGCTCAAGCAAATTAAAAGTAAAATTGATGCGTAACAAAAAATATTGAGCAAAAAGATTTGTAGCCGCGTGGTTTCGATCCTCAGACCTCATAAAATAAAATTGATGCGTAACAAAAAATATTGAGCAAAAAGATTTCTAGCGCGTGGTTTCGATCCAGGGACCTCTGGGTTATGAGCCCAGCACGCTTCCACTGCGCCACTCTGTTCTCTGACACGAATGACGAAATTACCATTTGTAAGTTAAACGGTATTAAAAGTTAAAGAAACTTTATAGAAAAAGCGTGTTAAAAAAATTAATAGTTAAAATAACTAAAAAACACGATTTGTCTAGTGTATTGTCATCGGTCCTCGATATATCTACAAAGTTTGAAAGAAATCTGACCGTTTAAAGTGGGTCAAAAACGCGCTCAAAGGAGTCGGTTACATACAAACATACAAACATACAAACATACAAACATACAAACATACAGGTGAAGCTAATAAAAGCGTGTTAAAAAGACAGAAGAACAGCCAAAAATTATCATTGTTGGTGACCAAAGCTGCAGAGACTTGGCTTCATCGCTTATTAAACTACGTGCCAAACACAGAAATGCTAAAGACTACGACATCAACTGCGAAACATATCCAAACGCATCCCTGGATTACATCGTGCAGAAGTCGAAAGCTACTGAGTATACTCTTAATAAAGAAGATTGGTTAATACTATCTGCAGGAGCAAATGACACAAACCCCACAAAATTTCTCATAGAAGTATCGTCTTGGCTTAAGAAAATTAACGAACCACAAATTATTGTTTCAGGAGTTAGGTATAATCCACACTTAAATGAGGATAAACTGAACCGTAATATTAAAACTATTGCAAACAGCTTTGAAAATTGCCAATATTTGTCCACAGCCAATGACAGAAGCATTAATAATTTGATTAACGTATCCGACTACAGAAATTGCTATTTAGACTCAAATATAACACGAATGACGAAAAACAAAGCAAAATTGATTCTAGGTCCTAAAAAATATGATTATAAAAAGTTGCCTGGTACTATACCATACTACTTTAAGAAAAAAGAGCTTCCAAGTCTCCAAACATGCGTGTCTAGCCCGATAGCTAAACCAAACGACAACCCACAGAACATGAGCCATGTCAGCACTGCGGCAAATAAACCTAAACCCGGCACAATGCCGTATTACTTCAAGCAGGTCCCAAAAAGCTCTCCCACACATAAAAGTATCTCCGTACTAGTGACGAGTACGCCTCAGTTTTTTCGTTCATAATAAAAATGTAAATGAAAACGAGTTTAACTTAAAAATGATGCACCTAAACACACGAAGTATTAGAAAAAAAGTAGACCAGATAGAATTATTGACAGAAGCACATAAAATAGATATCTGCTGTATAAGTGAGACCTTCTTAAAAGAAAGCGAAGCTGAGGTGCTGCAGATTGATGGTTACCAAAAGGCTGCACACTTCTCTCGAAAAAAACTAACAAATGGAGGCGTATGCATATATATAAAAAATTCAATAAAATATACGAAATTAGACTGGGTAGCTGATATGAGTATAGAGCGACATTTTGAGGTGTGTGGTGTTAGCATAAATGAACTAAACTATATTGTAATTTGTGCTTATAGGTCACCAAATAGTAACTTTGAACTCTTTATAAACTGCCTCGAAATTTTGCTTCAGAAACTAACAAGACGGAAAAGATATGGCAAGAAGAAAATATTTATATTAGGAGATTTTAATACAAACATACTCGAAAAAAATAGTAAAACTGACTTATTTCTGAATACATTAAGCTCATTCAATCTATTTCCGGCTATCAAAGAGCCTACAAGAATAAGCAAAAATAGTCAAACTTGCATTGACAACATCTTAACAAACATTAAGAAATTTAAGAAGTAATAAAGGTGGAACACAAACTCTCTGACCACACCGCGCAAATACTTAAAATACAAACAAATATGAGTTTCCATGAAAAGTTTTGGTATGTAAAAAAACGAAGTGCCGTAAAATATTTAGATATTTTCAACAAATATATTAAACAGGTAAACTTTGTTGAAGTATATGAACATCAAGACGCAGAAACAGCGTACAGAGTATTTAATGACCTTTTTAGTCTAATATTTGATTTATGCATCCCTTCTGAAAGAAGTAAAATTACGTATAAACGAAAAGTAAGTTGGAAGACAAAGGGGATCATAGTGTCGAGCAAAAAGAAAAGAAAACTGTATTTAAAAACTATGTCAAACAAAAATAAAGACCATCTAGATGCGTATAAAAAATATTCTAAAACAATGAAAAAAGTTATCTCAACTTCACAGAAAATGTTAAACATTAATTATATTAACAGAAGTGTAAATAAAACTAAAGCTACTTGGAGGATTATTAATGAAAACACTTCTCAAACTAACACTATACCCACAACTATTGACACTTTGCTAATCAATAATGAGGAAATTAAAAATCATTCGGAAATAGCCAAAACATTCAATAACTATTTCGTTAATTTAAATAAAAATCCCACTACAAATATAAAACCAACATTTTCAGCCACAAATAATTCAAAAAGTATTTTTCTTAATCCAGTCAGTCCCCAAGAAATTAAAAACATTGTCAATCAGTTAAAAAATAAACAAAGCGTAGGTCATGATAACATACCTATACAAGTAATCAAAAGCGCCATCGATTACATAGCGGAACCTTTGGCCCATTTAATTAATCTATCTATTGAAACCGGCTGTTTCCCTAGTGATTTGAAGAAAGCCATAATTCGACCTTTGCATAAAAAAGGACCTACAAACGACATAGAAAACTACAGACCAATAGCAATTCTACCATGTTTTTCTAAGATATTCGAAAAAGCTATCTATGTTAGAATCTCATCATTTTTGGAATCAAATGATATTTTAAATTCAAACCAATTCGGTTTCCAAAAAGGTAAAAACACAACTTCGGCTATATTTAAATGTCTAAAACAGGTGTGGGAAGATTTAAACAACAAAAAGAAAGGGGTGGCTCTGTTACTAGACCTGTCTAAAGCATTTGATAGCGTTCTACATGACACATTAATTGACATACTTGAAAGGATAGGAATTAGAGGAACAGCCCTTGATCTTTTAAAAAGTTATTTATCAAATAGAAGTCAATCTACTAGTATCAATTTTTACAACCGAAAAACCAAATCTATTGAAACCATACAATCAGATTTCCAAAATTTATTGCTAGGAGTACCCCAAGGTAGTATTCTCGGACCATTACTTTTCCTAATATACATAAATAACTTGACAATAGCAACCAAACACCCATGTGTTATGTTCGCTGACGATGCCACAGTCTATATACCTCAAAATAACTTAAAACCAGCAGAATTTGAAAAAGAAATAACCAGTACATTAGAAAACATTGCTAAAGCGTTAAACTCTATCAACTTAACAATTAACGTAAACAAAACAAAGATAATACAATTTAGAAACTACCAAACCCCACCTCTACAACTAAATATTATTCATAATAACCTAAAAGTAACCGAGGTAAGTGACTCAAAATTTTTGGGCGTCAATATAGATTGCCACCCAGTGGCGTAGCGTGTCTTGGCGGGGCCCCGTATAAAAAAAAATATTTGGGGCCCTTATGACGGGTAAAGATTTCTCACAAAAGAAAAGAAAATGTTTGCATAAAATAAAAATAAAAATTTATTCATCATAATTATCATCTATCACTTTTTCCAAAATTTTTACTGACAATTCAAATTAAATATACACTCTTCTTGCCTTTTTTTCGGCAAACTGATTTATTAGGTCCTAACCTATGAAATTGGCGTTTTGTATGGGGAAAACAAAATAGACGAAAAAAAAGATATAATATTATAATATATTTTTTCTAAAATTATCGACTACTTTGTTGTCATTTCTGAAATAAAAATAAATTTCAAAATTTAAATTAATTTTTGCTTACGCACGTCGGGGGCCCCCTTGGCCCGGGGCCCCGTATAATTGATACGGCAGATACGGCGGTAGCTACGCCCCTGTTGCCACCTAAACTGGAAGACACATGTGGCACAAACAAATGCAAAAGTCGCCAAATACATTTTTGCACTTTCAATATTGAGAAACGTTTCTTCAAAAGATATTGCAAAAAATGCTTATTACGGCCACGTTTACCCTCACTTAACGTATGGAATAATTTTTTGGGGAATTTCAGTCGATGTCATTAGTACGTTCAAATTGCAAAAGAGATGTTTAAGAGCCATATATAAGCTTCGAAGTACTGATTCAGTTAGAAATGTGTTCAAAGAAAATGAACTGTTAACACTAACTGGTATCTTTATATTAGAAATCTGTCTATTTGTGAAAAATAATAAAAGCTATTTTTTTGTACAAAAATCAGTTCGATCAGAAAGCTTGCGGTCCAAATATAAGTTAAACATTAGAATACCACAAATAAATAACGCAATGTTTTACAGAAGCACATATATGACGGCTATAAACACATACAACGATTTACCCGCTCATATAAAATCGTTAGAAGGAAATAAATTCAAAAATACTCTGAAGAAATGGCTCATTGAAAAAACTTTCTATAACATGAATGAATTTTATACTTGTACACATGGATCAGGACCATACATGTATTATAAAAAGTAGTTAAGATAGTTAGTTATGTATGTAAGGTAATATAGGAAATGATCTCAGCATAGCCATTTAAGAACTGATCTCAGCATATTATATTAGATTATTTACATAATAAGTACTGTTTTGTTTGCTTGCTTAGCTTTTTATTGTTATAATGTTTGGTTTAGTTTTTTTTTCTTTTTTTTTGTTTTCATAACAAAACTTACTATTGTATGTCCGCTAGGATAAACTGTTGGGACTTTTTATTGATTTATTCCACCATTGTACACAGTTTTTTGCAATAAAATTTTACTTTACTTTACTTTACTTTACTTTACTTTACGTTTATGTGAAATAGTTTTTGAGTTATGACGAGGTCAAAAGTGCCTCCAAATGGTTCGTGTAATATACACACGGTGCTGCTCGCCAGTTCTGTCACTTGAACTTGGCTTGACACGCTACCGCGTGTCTAGAACTGAAATTTTAGGTCAGTTGTCTAATTTTACAAACTGCATATATAAGTTTGTAATCCCATGGATAGATAAGTGATTACAAAGTGAATTTTGCTGTTTACACAAATTGACTTTCAAGACACTGTTTAGTCTTTAAGCAAAGTAAACATACTGCAGTTTTAGTTCAGTTGTCTAATTTTACAAACTGCATTTATCAGTTTCTAATCCCATGTAATAGATAAGTGATTACAAACTTAATTTATCACCCACGAGCCACGACGCAAAAACGACTGGGTGTTATAAGTTTGACGTCTCTGTAGCATCGTAGCTCCCGAACGGATGAACAGATTTGTTTTTTTAACACGCTTTTATTAGCTTCACCTGTATGTTTGTATGTTTGTATGTTTGTATGTTTGTATGTAACCGACTCCTTTGAGCGCGTTTTTGACCCACTTTAAACGGTCAGATTTCTTTCAAACTTTGTAGATATATCGAGGACCGATGACAATACACTAAACAAATCGTGTTTTTTAGTTTTTTTAACTATTAATTTTTTTAACACGCTTTTTCTATAAAGTTTCTTTAACTTTTAATACCGTTTAACTTACAAATGGTAATTTCGTCATTCTTGTCAGAGAACAGAGTGGCGCAGTGGAAGCGTGCTGGGCTCATAACCCAGAGGTCCCTGGATCGAAACCATGCGCTAGATATCTTTTTGCTCAATATTTTTTGTTACGCATCAATTTTATTTTATGAGGTCTGAGGATCGAAACCACGCGGCTACAAATCTTTTTGCTCAATATTTTTTGTTACGCATCAATTTTATTTTTAATTTGCTTGAGCAGACGGCCAAAATCGGATAACACCAACACATTTGTACATATTAAGGATGGTTAATAGTTAGCAAATCGAACTAAAAAGCGAAAAATAAATAATAGTTAAAAAAAACTAAAAAAACACGCTTTTTATAAAAAACCGAACTAAAAAAATAGAAAATAAAATTTTATAAATTTAAATTAAGAATAGGGTTGAAAATTTCAATAAATATAAATTAATAATAGTGTAAATAAATAAATATATGTATTTTATTTTTAAAAAAGCGTGGGGTGCTTTCTAAGATATTATCAAAATGCTAATCACTCTACTCATGTCTGTCAATACAAAATGTATCTACAAAATATATAATATCTATTGACCCATGCACCCCACGCTTTTTAAAAATAAAATACATATATTTATTTATTTACACTATTATTAATTTATATTTATTGAAATTTTCAACCCTATTCTTAATTTAAATTTATAAAATTTTATTTTCTATTTTTTTAGTTCGGTTTTTTATAAAAAGCGTGTTTTTTTAGTTTTTTTTAACTATTATTTATTTTGTTTAAAGGTGTTCTTAGATATTAATTTATTTTTTCACCTCTATACCATTCTCTCCCCAGCTGCCCCCCCGGCACTCCCTGCCCCCGGCCTGCTCTTCCTTACTCCGCGGGTTGCTGCAACACTCTCCCACTCTCCGCCTCACTCACTCTCAGTTCTTCGAGCACGAGTATTTAGATTTAGAGCATATGCCGAGTCCGGAGAACTATGAGAAGGTAAGTAGAGATAGGACCGCCTTCGCCGCGTATAACTTTTTTTAAGTTTTTAACACTTTAACTGCTAAAAACACATAACTCGAGGGGTGAGTGATAAAACCCGATAACTTCATAAAAGTGAGTCGCGAGATATTCCATGTTAAAGTTTCTTGCCAACAAAAAAATGATTTCCTTTTAAACTACTTATGAAGGTTATGATCACAGGAAATCATTTTTTTGTTGGCAAGAAACTTTAACATGGAATATCTCGCGACGACTCACTTTCATGAAGTTATCGGGTTTTATCACTCACCCCTCGAACTGTGTTTTCCTTCGTACATTGATGTACACATATTTGAATGAATGATTTGAATTTGAGGGTGTTTGTGTCTTTATTGATGGTTTTGACGTGACAACGTCTAATAAATCGCTGACCGCCGGGTGCGCGCACGAAAAAGTGTTCCGTTACGCTCATTGTGACGTCACGATCGGAACGAGAACAGTATGCAATCATTTCATCAATGTTTTGTTAAGACGTTGTCACGTTAAACTATCGTCCGTAAACCGACTTTACAGACAACCAATTTTTACTATAACATTTTGATGAGTTCACAGGCGGTGGCTCTAATAAAGCTGGCTGTATCCCTGGACGCGAGTGGCGATTGGGAGCGAGCCTTCATCGCCTACCGAGACAGTCTGCGGTACCTCGTGCCGTGCGCCGCCGCCGAGGGGGACGCCGGGCGCCGCGCCGCGCTGCGGGGGAAGCTGGGGAGGTGAGGGGGGGAGACGGGGAGGTGAGGGGGAGATGAGGGGGGGAGGTGGGGAGGGGGGCTGAGGAGGTGAGGGGGATTGTGGGGAGGGGAAGCAGACGTTGAGAAGGTGAGAGGGAAGCTGGGGAGGTGAAGGAGTGTGTGGGAAGTGTCGGAAGACCTAAAGAAGTGTGGGGGAAGCGGAGGGGACGCCTAGTTATATTATTATTATAAACGTGAATGTTTAGCTCCCTCTGTGTTAAACGGTATTATTTTAATACTTGTATTTGTAATCGATTGACTATCGACTTAAATGAATGCTCGTATAATTCCAGCTACATGGAGCGAGCTGAGGAGCTGAAGTTATTCCTGGCGGGGAACAGCGGGGGCGGGGGAGGGGGAGGGGGCACTCGTGCCGAGGTACGTGCAGAGGACTAATCATTGTGACTTGTGTATTTGTGACCCCATTGTTATATTGCAAAAAACTAGGGCCTTAACCTTACCTTTAGACAATGCATAAAGTTAGTCATTGCTTAAAATGTTTTAACAACTTCTCTAAACGTGAAATGTCATTTGCTGAAACAAGACAGATCTTTAAACTGTGATTATGTTTAAGCAGGCTATAATAAGTACAACCCCATGATGACAGAGATATTTAATTAACCTTTTGACCGCCACAACATTAATGAAGTAACAGTTACTTGACGCCATAGAAAAACTGTCTGATAGATGAATATGAATTGTATTCCCATTGTAATAAGGTTTAATTTCGATTTGATTGTTGGTCAAGTATTGAAGACTTTGGCGTGTGAGTCACTCCGTAGGCTGTCACGACTGGATGACTGTGGCGTTCAAAGGGTTAATAAGCAGACTTGCTACGTAGGACCCCATGATTTATTCTTATTAACACGTATTATTCGTTCCACAGACGGTACCTGCACCAACGGCCCCTTTAACCAAACCTACGCCTCCTTTAACCAAACCTATTCCCCCTTCAACTGAACCTTCGCCCCCTTCGACCGAACCTACGCCCCCCTCGGTCGCTGCTCCGCCCTCAACCGACAAGCCTCGTCGCTTGCTGCGACGGCTGTTCGGACGATCTCTCCCGCTGCTTGATAACACGGATTCTAGCCTCGTGAGTAGATCGCGCGAACAAACACTAAATTAATTCAGTAGTTGTACTCGTATGTAATGCTAGGTTAATTCTATAGAAGCATGTAGTAGATTTAGTCAAAAAGTTGTAGAGATAAAAGTTGTGATTGTTGCAAAAAAGTAAATAGCAATATTTGTATGTACGAGTATGTTCGGGTGGAATGTTGCACCTGATTTTGAGCCACTTCCCGATGTCCGATTGAGCTGAAATTTGGTATACGCGTGTAACTCTGATGACAATGCAATAAAAGCTTGTTCGTAAAACGTATTTTACTTGTTAATTTCAGACAAATGAAACCAATCAAGACAACCAGAAGGAAAACGAAGACGCCTGTCGGATCTCGTGAGCATTTTCCAGTGAACACCCGCTGACGTCTCACCGGCGAGCTGCGGTCAACCGCCGCGCCGGCATCGTTGTCGCCCGAATTATGATAGGCCGCAGCCGAAGGATCCAAAAGAAAAACCAAATTGACTTAAACTCTATTTAATGTATAAAATTATAATCTATAGCTACATTTCGCTAGGTAAATGTGCGATTGCACCCGATGTTAGGAATACAATGAATTATGAAGTTCGGTAGAATTAACAGCGGATTAAAGTAATATACTCTTGGAATTGAAGCGCTGACTCGAGGGCTTCATCGGAAGGTATGTTTTATGGAGAATCGGTTGCAACACCCTTGGATTGAAGCGGTGACTCGGCGACCTGTGTGGTCGGCGGCTCGTGGAATCGGCCCGACGTAACACCTCCACCCTCAGAAAGGCAACTATTTGAGAACTTTGAGAGCAAATGTTGCCGGTGCTCTAGTCTGGATTGCCAGGATTCTCGGCATCTTCATGGTGTTGTTCCTCCTCTTCATTCTGCACGCAGTTCATCTTCTTAAAATGATCGTAGTAGCGTCGTATAGCCAGTGACGCTGTTATTATCGGTGCGACCAATAAGGTTTAGATTGGTATCATAGTATGGTATGTGTCGGTGCGATGGGATCTAGTTGTACTGCTAGCTGTAGCATCACGTTATCTTGATAAGTATGTAGGTTTTGTAAATTTATAGAGTTGATTTTCAGATGTGGCAGCGGTGAGAAGGTTGTTATTTCAAGGTTCATCGAAATCTTCCTGATAGTCTAAGGTTGTTCTTCGATCTTGTCGTAGATATTACTGATAGTAAGAGTGTTCTATGAGCGGCTGACTGCGATAGCAAGGTAGCTTCCTTGTACCGTGACGTAGCTTTCGTGTCCACAGGAAATTGTATCTTCGTCGGCTGGGGGAAGGGGATAGCGTAATCTCTCTCGTTCAGTTGGTCCACAGCTCCCTTGGATAGCTTGATTGTGGTCATCTCGCAGGTGGTCATCTCGCAGGTGGTCATCTCTCAGGTCTTCACAAAGGAACCATGTGCTGTACTTCGGACATTCTGTCTCTATTATACATGAAAGCCTGCCTGTTACTTGCAATAAGGGGATGCGGGGATAGGATAGATCGGTTGTTCTTGTTAGGGACGATTGGTGAATCTAAATAAATCTTATTCTATGGGAGATACTATGGGAAATTTCGGGGCTATAACTGGGCGTTTACCCGAAAAATAGTACCTAACCTGGTTTGATTACGTCATAGTATTCTTTGAAATGTAACTTGAATGACCCTGGGGGTAAATGAAATCTAACTTATTTATCATTCTATTCTAGCTAGTATATCTAACTATAATAATGGTGGGTGTTCGATGCACGCACGAAACATAAAATAGTTTTTACTCTTAAAAAAAAATCTGCCTTAATATCATCAGCATTTTAAGAGATGATAAAATTAAAAGTTGAGCGAATCTCGCATACTTGAGTAAGTTCATATCCCGATATGCGTCACTATCTAAAAAGAAGTTTTAATTTAGAATTAGTTTGCTCTTGATTTTGAACTATTTGCGTTATAACTGTGTTATGCTGAACCATCCAATCTTAGCTGATGCTGATAATGATTGTAAAATTTGTCCGCGACTTTGTGTTGGTTTCTTTCCAGAATTTTGATGGCATTGTCAAATTTAATTGCGTCTGTGGAATCTAAATTGCCCGTTATACTATTATCGAGAGAACCTAATCCGTCTATGGGACCCCTCTTCTTACGATTAGGCTCAAAAGCGTTACGGTCATTATGTAGTTTCTCTGTTAGATAGTCAATTTGAAATTTATATAATAAGTCCGTATCGTTTCCGATTCTATTCATGTAGTCGGAGAGCTGGGTCTGTAAATCAGTAATTTGATTTTCAATATTGTCAAGTCGTGTGATAGGTAGTTATTAGTCTAGTCAGTCCAAGCTTTCAAGTCGGATCTATTGAGTTTTCAGCCTTGTCATCACGGTCAGAGTAAAAAATAAGTCTATAACAATTTAGCAGAGTTAAGAACTCTTTAAAGACGGGACTCAACCACGGGGCCGCGTTTTTTAGAAGTATAAATATAAATTGCTAAAACAGCTGAAACAGTATCTTGAATGTGCCGGGGGGCGAGCTTATGTCTGCAGGTAATAGAATTTCGAACAAAAACTTATTGATCTAGTTCGTATACTGCTTCCGCTTCACGGTCCTTATTACGATTTTGTAAAAGGTGAGAGCGATCGGGCTAGTTGCCTTCTATGTAAAAAAAAACGTCCGCATACTAAGCACACAAAGATTCAAAGTTCGCGCATTCCTCAGCGTTTAAGTAGTAAGTACGTGGTCGCGATAAGACTTCGCCGGCACGTGAGCGCAGTTGTGCAGTGCGCATGCACTCTTTAGAATGAACTCCGGCTACTATCAGTCGGTTCAACGAAAATACTACGCCGTGTGAGGATGGATTCACGATCTCAAGAATACCACGGTTGTTTCTTACTATTGTTAGGAAGTCTCGGATGACACGGTTCGACACTATCTGCTCAGGTACCTATAAGCTTTGTCGTCATTTAAATTAATTGGAAGTCTCACTAATTTCGAAGAATTAGCCGCGATAACGTCTTCGTACAAGTTAATGTTGCTTGAGTCATACACTTGAATAGGGTTAGCCGCTTGACGCAGTGATAAGCACTTTATTCTTAAGGTCAATCTTAGCTTCCCATTTCTTTAAAAGGTCTAGTCCAATAAGTCTGTCAAAGTAGTTTTGAAATCGATACACAAGTAGTTTAAAAAAAAATCAGTCTTGAAATACAAAAAGCACGGCAGGGAAACGAAATAATTATTGCGAGTAGTCGCATGCACATTAGTGACCACAAAAAAAATTGAAAAGTAAATTGGAGAAAAAAAAAAAATCACTGCTTCAGGGTTGATGAAGGACTGATTAGCCCCGATGTGTAGATTGACTTCTATCTTAAATTTCATGATTTCTGGCCCTTCAGAAAATACTGGGAGCTATAACCACTAAAGAGTTGAGGGTTGTTTAAATAGTCATCGCCAGTCTGGTCGGAAAAATTATTTATTAAGACTGTTCTTATGCCGTCCAACTTTCTGGAATACCTTTAGAATTTATTGTGCGGGCGGTTGGCCCAGTGATTTTATTTAAAATACCATTGAGTAAGCCAAGATTGATTAGTTCTGTACTAAACTACCTAAATTTTTATTACTATCTGCTAATCTATGCCTGCTCGATGCAGGGCTTAAGGATATTCTTCTTGGGTGAAGAATTTTGAAGGTCTAGGTCTACAAATCTAAGTTCCAATTGTCTGCGCGATGCAGGACAAAAGGTATTTTCCAAGAATGAAAAATGTTTTAACTAGCCTAGGGTTTAAGTTGCAATTGTCTGCGCGATGCAGGACAAATTGAACTAGCTTATGTCTACCTATAATCTAAGTTCCAATTGTCTGCGCGATGCAGGACAAATTGAACTAGCTTATGTCTACCTATAATCTAAGTTCCAATTGTCTGCGCGATGCAGGACAATAGGTATTTTTTCACTAGCCTAGGGTCTAAGCTGCAATTGTCTGCGCGATGCAGGACAAATTGACAAATGCCTCTAATCTAATTTGCCATGGCCTGCGCGATGCAGACCAAATGGACAAATACTTCTAATCTAATTTGCCATTGTCTACGCGATGTAGACCAAATGGACAAATGGCCTAGTTCTACTAACAATTGTCTGCTCGATGCAGGACAAAAGGGTATTTTTCAGGATCGAAAAATAATTCACCATTCTAGGAGAACTAGGTATAAGGAGAGCAAGTACAGGAGCGATTCATGCACTTACATAATATATTTCTTCTTGGTTTCCTCTGGAATCGATGTCTGGATTTGTCCTTCAGCCACGGGCCCAGGTTCATTTGGACAAAGCAGGAATAGTACGCGCCGCACTCAATAAGTGTATAGGCACGCACAGTACTAGGAAGTTCTTTCACGGACAGTTCACGTTACACGGACAGTCATGTTTCACGGATTGTTCGCGTCGGAGCACTCCTAGCTAACCTACTTTGTCCTACCGACTGCGCCAATTATGATAGGCCGCAGCCGAAGGATCCAAAAGAAAAACCAAATTGACTTAAACTCTATTTAATGTATAAAATTATAATCTATAGCTACATTTCGCTAGGTAAATGTGCGATTGCACCCGATGTTAGGAATACAATGAATTATGAAGTTCGGTAGAATTAACAGCGGATTAAAGTAATATACTCTTGGAATTGAAGCGCTGACTCGAGGGCTTCATCGGAAGGTATGTTTTATGGAGAATCGGTTGCAACACCCTTGGATTGAAGCGGTGACTCGGCGACCTGTGTGGTCGGCGGCTCGTGGAATCGGCCCGACGTAACACCCGATAACTGCTATAGTGTTTTGATAAAGTTGTATTATATGTCACTAGATTTGACTAGATGACCCGGTGAAATAAGTAACCACCTGTAATTTTATAAGCTTTTATAAAACTTGCCGTGTATGTATGTATGCGTGTATGTATGTGTGCGTGTATGTATGTGTGCGAGTATGTTTGTGTGGGTCGAATCTTGGAAGCAAGATTAAAAATTCTGAAAGATGTAATAATAGAGGCCATCGATGAATTACGTCACACAAATAACAAGATTTTTCTCTCTGTAACAACGCTAATTTTTTTTTGTAATTTAATCCCTTTTAATACCTAAATAATAATATGTTGGATTTTAAATGTGACGTCACAAAACTTAAAACCCCTCCCACCCCCTTGTCACATAATGTCAGACAGTCGACCCCCTTCGCCCCCTTTTCGTGTGACGTAATTTATGAATGACCCCAAGTTTAAAACCACTGACGTTTGATTGGACTCATTGGTATATTTGCGTATCTTTGCTAAAAATGCAATAATATATGGTGCCATGGAGCTGTTCTGATGATGGAGTCTGAAGTGGCCGTAGAAACTCCTTAACACTTTAACTGCTACTAATAATCACATGCGTTTGCTTAAACTGCGGCTAATAATAAAATGCGTTGTGTTTTACGCGACTGGCGTGTGCCGCGTTGCACAAATAAAAACACAAGGTATGTGTTTTCAGCAGTTAAAGTGTTAACGAAACAAAATAGCCTCGTCGTCTTTGGACTGGGTAGATATGTATTTTTATTACTGTTATAATAAAAGCTTGTTTTTTTTAATTATTTTTTTAACTTGTGGTTAAAGTAATAAGATGTGCAATGTGATTATATTTTTTAAGTTATTATAATTGTTTGAAAAACGTGCCTTCGATGAACAGCTGTAGTTGTACTTATTGTTTCGCTGCCGTTGTTGAGTATTTTGTAAGGATTTAGTTTAATAAAACTTGTTTTAATATTTTGTTTGATTTACCCGACTGACCAATGGTAACTGCTTTGATAAAAGATATAACTCCTTAACACTTTGACTGCGGCTGATAATCACATGCGCTCGCCTTAAGCGCGGCCAATAGTCAAATGCGTTGTTTTACGCGCCTGGCGTGTGCAGCCGCACTCGCGTGACTCGCGTCTCCCAAAGTAAAA
The DNA here is from genome assembly GCA_949125135.1 of Alcis repandata. Classification (NCBI taxonomy): domain Eukaryota; kingdom Metazoa; phylum Arthropoda; class Insecta; order Lepidoptera; family Geometridae; genus Alcis; species Alcis repandata. The sequence continues at coordinate 222,774 of OX421252.1, forward strand.
CACAAGGTATGTGTTTTCCGCAGTCAAAGTGTTAAAGGGGGACTAGTTCATTGTTTCTGTTAACCTGGTAGGTATCGACAAATTAATTTATGCCCGTTTTAAAATTAAATGTGGAGAAATTTTAAGGTATCCATGCGCACAAAGAGTTTGCATCCATAATGCGGATGGACCATGAGAAGAAAAAAATACCCCTGGTACACCCCGTTAATCTGAGATGAATCACGGAAATAAAAAATGCCCCTGGTCTGGTACAGTCAGTTGCGATGTGTAGGTGCACCAGGGACCGGTTTTTTTGCAGGTCAGAATAAATTTTTCTTTTGTTTTTGTATTACCGACTATTATTACTTTTTGATACAAACTCCTAAACGAACTTCTTTCGTAAAATCTGAAGTTTTGACAGAATGAGTTTCAGCCAAGAAGTAGTAAGTGACTTGTTTGTAACCGAAGTTCGGATGTCAAAGTCAAGATCTTATCAAAATTTAGCCGTTTTGTTGCAAATTTGTTAAAATTCGTGGTTTTTAGAAAGAAATCTATAAGTAGCTTGTTCACGATACAAATGTGGAAATAAAATCCTTGTTTACAGAGCGATAAGCTCCTATCGATTATAATCAAGGATACTTCTTTGCCTGTTTTCAGTGAGTATAAGTAAGATACCTACTGTTTCTCGGTTATATCTATTATGTTTTAGAAAAGCGTATGGTGCTAAATCATTAATCTGTTACCTTGTAAACAGTCTAAGTTCTTGGTTAAAATTGAAGCAATTTTCAAGTTTTAAAAATCGCGCGCTTTCAGATCTATCACAAATCGGCTTCCACCACTTCGATTGGAAGGTTTTTGAAGAAATTAATACATTTGTGGTGTGCTGCGGACAGCTCTATTTTACAACAACTAAGCAGTGTTCACAACCTCAAGCCAGGCAATTATCGTACCAGGGCCGTAAAATTATCGTATCGCCCTATCCGTGGAAGACTGCCACACTGGCGGTTGTGGCTTTTTTCTTTTATTGCATTTTTGGAATCCTTAAATACATACGCATCTACTCACATTTTCAGAAAATCGGAAAATCCTGTATTTGATATAAAAAAACACGATTTAAAATTTTGACAAAAAGCCACGCTCCAAAATACTCCGTAGAATACAGCCACTAACGCCACTGCGTCCAAATTTATCCGGCGATTACGGCCACACTCGCCTGCGCGGCCGTGTTCGACGGTAAAAGTTGCTTGGGGAGTCGGCCGACAGGGTCGTAAGCGCATCTGTGCCATTACTTGACGGATTTACCGGGCGTGCGGGCGCGTTTGAGTAATTAAACGTTCCAGGAAATTGGTTAATATGTCACGGGAGGGTGAATAAAATTCAAATATTCTATATTTTGATCTTCATTTTTTATTTGTGCAATAACTTAATGGCTAAAACCAATGCTACTCACAGTAGATAAAATCGAAGAAAAACTTGTTTTCTAATGCTATTGGGAACTGGGTGTACATGAACTACAATTTTTAAAATATGTTACATTACAAGTCACGCGCCAGTCAGAATCAACGCTAAAGGACTAAACAAAAATAAACATCTTTGTATACCTACATTTATATATAAAAAAAGACAATAAATTAAATAAATAAGTCTATATTTCTTCTACCTTATAAATACTACATAACATATCGTCGATTAAATGGAAAAATGGCATTTTTCAAATTTTTTGTAAAATAAGATTATTACAATAAACGAGTCTACTAACAAGATTATTTTATATGTAAAAACGACACTTTAAATAGTTCACGCCAAGTTCAACAGATGTCGCAAGTGTCATTTCGATTCTCTGTGGTCATCCGCCATTTTGATTATAGAAAAATGTCCCTCTGTCATTTGCCACCGGCCACGACACTGAACACACGTGCGTTTTTTAAGAAAAGTGACATTTCTCAAAAATTGTGTTTGGATAAGACTATAAAAGGTAAGCAATATTATAGAAAAATGTATTTCTTTGAGAAATTACCTTGTTCCTTTAAAATTTTACTATAACTATGACAATATCTTTAATAGAAAAAGGTCATTTTTTAAATGTGACTACGTTTTGTGAAATGGAGTTAATGAAACATGACATATTTGGACAAATGACATTTTTCTATATAGTTTGTGCGCACATTTAGGTGCATGAAGTTTATCAGAAAAATGTCATAATCTTTAATATGACTGTGTTTGTTTATGAAAAACACTTTTTGTATGGATTTTGTAAAGTAATGACGCTTATCTTGTAAAAATAAACGCATTTTAATGAGATCTTAGCGTTTAAAGTACAAGTTAATAATAATTATAATACTATTGATTGATTCTTTTATTTGATATTTTTATTTCATTTTAAATTTATTACTTTTTAGGGTTCCGTAGCCGAATGGCAAAAAACGGAACCCTTATAGATTCGTCATGATTGTCTGTCTCTCGTATGTCACAGCCATTTTATTCCGAGACTATAAGGATTACACAGTTGAAACTTTGTAGGTAGATGTATTCTGTAAACCTACACATGAGGGTGACGGATAGGTCTTTAAAAATTACATGGAGGTTCTTAAAACCCTTCATGGGTGAGTCCGACTCGCACTTGGCCGGTTTTTTATTTGTGTCTGTTTTATTATTATAAGGAGACATGGTATCAAAACGTAAATCATATTTTACAATTTAAAATAATATTACATCAATTGGCTTGATTAGTTTAATTCTTTGTTTTAGGATGAAGCGTGGTGAAAAAATGATAAAAATGATTATGTCCAAGGGACTTTCTGAAAATAATGTAGAAAAGACTGAAGAAGGGATGTCTAATGTATCTGAAGTAGTTAGAGTCCAGAGCCATATCTCAGCTACAGAGAATATAGAACCATCAAACATAGTATCCACATCTAAAGTTTGTGAGATTATTGACGCTGAGCCACTGCAAACTAATTTAAATTCCATACGCACTCCATTGACTAATTTGAATAACAATGTTCGGACACCGAATAGCAACAATTCTTTTTCGGATTCACAAATTACTCCATACCTGCCAAATGATCAACCTGGGCCTAGTAAGATTATTGTGCAATCTCCCGTAAGTGATTCAGTATCAGAAGAAAGTACAGACGTTCTCCATTCTAAGATTTCAAGCAATATAGTAATATCGGAGTCGGATATATCCTCTGGAAATGACGACGATAGTTGTTCCAACTCCATACCTGATAGTCAAAATGACTTCTCGCCTGACGATACAGATAATGATCCGGATTTTTTACTATGCGAAGATCTTGCAGTGTCATCATCTTCGGAGGATGAAACCGCTACAATTATTGAAATCCAAGAAAATACAGTTCAAGATGGAAATGAGAAAGCGAAGAAGGGCAGAAAAAGAAAAGCTGTACCGGAAGAATGGAGAAAAAATAAAGCTAAGCTATTAAGAAATTGTGGAAAAGCGTATATATCGACATCGAAGTCACAAAAACCAATGCCAGAGAGACAAATGAAACCAACATGTACTGAAAAATGTAAACTGAATTGTTATAACAAGATTAGTGAGGAGATGAGGCAACTTATTTTTATGATGTTTGGAAAATGGGCGATTTAGATAAGCAACGTCAATTTATCAATAAACATGTAACTGCAATTAAACCGAAGTACAGATATATTCGCGAAGGAAGTACAAGAAAAGATTATAACCATGCATTTAATTTTGAAGTTGACGGAGAGATAATTCGAGTGTGTAAGACATTTTTTAAAAATACTCTGGGTATATCCGACAGACCGATAAGGACAGTAATTTCAATGCAAAACTCTATAGTTGGGGGTTTTCTGAAAGATGACAAAAGAGGGAAGCATGGTAAACACAATAAGCTTGATACTGCAATTATTGATGGGATTAAAGAACATATCAATTCTATACCTAGAATTGATAGTCATTACTGTCGAGCTAGTACAAGCCGGGAATACATTGAAGGAGGTCTCTCTATTGCACAATTACATAGAGACTATGTTACAAAATGTCGTACAGAAAATGTTCCTCATGCTGATTATCAAATATACTACAACATATTTACCAAAGAGTTCAATATTTCATTTTGGTCTCCAAAAAAGGATCAATGTGAGGATTGCGCAGCTTATAATAATGCAGAAGATAAAGAGCCGTTGAAAACCAAATATGATTCTCATCTAGAAGAAAAAGATTTAGTAAGAAAAGAAAAAGACTTGGATAAAGAAAATACCAATGGAAAATGCATAACTGCCGTCTATGATTTGCAAGCCGTGATGCCGTGTCCAAGAGGTGATGTTTCAAATTTTTATTATATTTCAAAACTAAATGTTCTGAACTTTACTATTTACGAACTTGGATCCAAAGACGTAAATTGTTACGTTTGGCATGAAGGTGAAGGCGGAAGAGGAGTTAATGAAATAGGATCCTGCGTTTTAAGTTATTTAAGAAGCCTACAAGAAAATATTAAGGATGATTTTGAAGCTATATTTTATAGCGACAACTGTTGTGGACAACAAAAAAATAAATTTATGATTGCGATGTATATTTACGCAGTCACTAATTTAGAAAATTTGACGGCAATTACCCACAAATTTCTAATAAAAGGACACTCACAGAATGAGGGAGATTCCGCACATTCTGTGATAGAGCGTAATATTTCACGATCCTTGAAATCTGCACCTATTTACGTCCCGGAACAATACATAACTTTGATTAGAACCGCTAAAAAAAAAGGAAATCCATACAGAGTCCATGAACTAAATCATGAAAGTTTCTTTGACATTAAAAAAATCGCAGACGGAGTTGGATCAAATTACTCTATTAATGAAGATAGAGAAAAGGTAAAAATGGGGGATATTAAAGTTATCAGAGTGGAGAAAATTCACAATGATCGATTCTTTTATAAGTGTTCTTATAAAGAAGATAGCTTCAAAACTGTACTGGTCAAAACTCGAGCTAGCAAGATGAAAAAGAATTTGAGTTCAGAATTACAACCACTGTATTCAACAAAATTACCTATATCTGGCAGTAAGAAAGCAGGTATACTTACACTTATAGATAAAAATATAATACCTAGATTTTATAAAAACTTCTATGAGAATCTGTGACTTCATTGATTTTTGATATTTTTCTTTTTTACCCCTTATTGTTATTTTTTATAGAAGAGTTTTGATTTTTAGACTACTTTAAATTAAGAAGAGATGTTTTAAGTTAATATTTTAATTCTATATTCATTGGTAGTATTTTTGTTTTTGGATTTTTAATTGTATCTAAAAATCAAATAGTGTAACCTCTATTTCATTTTTAGATACAACTTTTAATTAATAGAAGACTATTTTTTTTAAACAGTTTACTGAAACAAATATTTCATTTCTATTTACATTTTTTTTTATGTTAATAAAATAGCTTTAAGTTCATTGATCTCAATAATTGCCATTGATTTATCTAATAAGACAGTGTTAATTTTAAGATAGGGGTTTGATAAGGAATCTTATTTCATTATAAGTAATTTTAAGTGGATGTGCCATCCTATAAAAATCTCAAATTGTAAAAGAAACTTACTTAATAAAACTATTTTTCCATTATGAAGTTATTTATTTTAGAAAATCCGTGCTTGTTATATATATTTTTTTATGTAGAAAAAAGACACTTGTTGCTAAAAACTGATTCTAATTCAAAAATAAATAATTAAATAACACACTACCTAAATCCCCATGTAAATACCTTTTAAATGATATATGACACTTATATGTAAAAATAACACTTATAAAGAAAAACGAATTTTAATGAAATTAAAAACTTCAAACGCTTGTACTGTAAAATTTGTACTTTCTGAATTACGTCATTTTTCTATTTAACCGACGATATAATTTTAATTAGTTTGTATCATAGAAGTGGCCTCTGCGGTGTAGGCCTCCCCTAAAACTCTCCACTCTTCTCTCTCTCTCTCTCTCGTCTTCCTCGTCTGGTCAGTATTGTTCCGTAAATAATATTATGTCTCTCCATCTGTTCTTTTGCTTTCCCTGGTTTCTTTTTTTATCTCTTGAAATACATTCCGTAACTATTTTTGTCCATCTGTTGCTTTCCATCCTACATAATTAGGTATGTAGCCTGCCCATTATCACAGACCACATATTTAAGTAGTGTTATCGTTGTTGTCTTACATCTTAACATACTTACATCAGGTACTTTGATTTTGTTTCTTACAAGTTATATTTAATCTGTCTGTTTTTTTTTTATATCTGATAAACTTTTCTGCATATTTCTCTTGTAGAACTTTTTCTTCATCCATTTAACTCAAATACCATGTTTGACACCCATTTGTTAAGCATTTCTTTATGTCTTTATTTCATGATTTTTCCAGTCTGATGAAATTCTTATGTGTAAGTACCTCTTTTTCTGTACAATCATTAAAAGAAACCAAATGTCCGAGATAACATAGATGTTCTCATACTCAATTTTTACACCTTCAATGACATGAGACTCACGATTAGTAAGGTAACCTTTATTTTTGTTGCATTTATTTCTAGACCAACCTTCTTGCTCTCTATTACTAGTTTGCTAACCATGGATTCCAAGTCTAATGCATTTTCAGCAGATACCACATTCAGCAAATCGTAAGTGGCTCAGGAAATATTCATTTTTTTTGTTTTTTTTTTCCCATTTCAGACTTCTGGAAACACGCTCTATCACAGCCGAGAAGGTTTTTGATGAAATAGGGTCGCCTTGCCTATCTCATTTTTCCATTGGGAACTCCATGCTTTCCCGCTCTAATCACATTCTGGCTATGCCTTTAGAGTATAATTATGTTGCAGATCACGTTAATGTAGGGCTCTTGGCTGGTCAGTGCTTTGTTATTTTAGTGCAGTCCAGATCATGTTGTGGTCTACAGAATCGAATGCTTTTGTGTAGTCTATAAAAAGCACATAAATAGCGGTTTCCCGTTTTCATTGGATTTTTATCAATTGAAAGACTACCTGTATGTGGTTCATTGTTGAAAACATTTCGAAAACCTGCCTGCTCTCTCGGTTGGTTTTCGTCTAGAGTTATTATCAACCGGTTGAGTAAAAAAATTGAGAATATTTTATACAAGTTTGTCATTAGGCTGATTGGTTTATAGTTTCTAATGTCACATGGGTCTCCTTTTTATGTACAAGTATAATAATAGACTTCGACCACTGTGCTGACGTTGTTTTTATTTCAATAACTATGTTAAATAGTTGCCTTAGTGGCTTTATCAACAGCATTCATAATGATTTTAAAATTTCGTTAACTATTTTGTCTTCGGAGGCTTTAATATCCCAGTACAAATTATCTAATATTTTCGTTGGATGTCTTTATTTCCAGAGTTGTAGTTTTATCCAACACGGTTTTAAATTTTAAAATATTGTGTTTCAGAGGTTTTGTCATTAAGAACCCAACCTCGTTTCTTCCGTTTGTTCACTTTGTTCCAGGGGTGTGCGGAATAGAATAAAGTCCAAGTATTCTTCTATGGTTTTTTTTTATGTCTGTGGTCTTCTAGTTTCGCATATCCCTAATTTATAGATTTTATAGAAAAACTTAGTTTGGTGATCTTACTGTCTACGATTAGAGTGTTTGCATTAAGAAAAGCCTGAGTCTTCCGGTCTGGTTTAGCGGGTGCTGGCTTACTCCTCTACGGTGACTAAGCGATTTGAAAGAGTCTTTTGGAAGAGCCTTTTGGTTTTTCCTTGGCTAGCAGTTGCTTGGGGGCTAAGCAGTCAGGGTCTTAAGGAACCTGTATGTCTTGCGTCTTATTTATTCTTTTTGGTAGTAGTTTTGTGTTTCTTTCGATTGTTGCACTTCTAGCCCCTGCTTCTTCAGGAGATTCTGACATAAACCTCTTATTGAAGTATTTAGATCCCGTCGCGCGTCTTATTTGTTTGTGTGAGTCTAGTACCACTATTCGGTCATAACAAAGAGCTACTTTATACATCCACAATCAATATACATGCGTACATACACACATAAATACATACATATCCCTCTTTTTTAGCTTCGTTGCAGTTGGGTAAAAAATAAATCATCTCGCGGTCAGTCGACGCTACTTTATTGAAAACTAGCTTCGACCACGTGGACACTACTCTTTAAAAACCGTTTATTTTTTTGGGGTTAAATTTACTTAACCCTCCTTTTTTGAGAGTATGTCAAAAGCGTCATAATGGAATTAGGGACCTTTAAAACTCCCAGATACAATAAATCAGCCCCCTCGGACCATTTTGAATTTGTTATCTTGGATTTTCGTCGCCACCATTTAGTAGCTCTCGCAAACCCCTATAACATTTGGTCAAATACACTACCTTCAATAGTTTCGGGAATATAGACCCTCAAAGTTTGTTTGTTTTATTTTGTGTTGTTTGTTGTTTCAATTTACCCAAAAAAGTTTAAGGTTTTGGAGTATTTTTAGTCTTGGCGCTTTGGTAAAAGCGTTTTGAATTTTCGAGATAATTAACAATTCCAGCTCGAGAGTGTGACTTTTCGAAAATTTTGGGATTCTATTATAAATTTAGTACATCTGTGTAAAGTTTCATTGACGTAGCATCAAAACAAATTTTCTCTTCGTGCCATATTTACCACGCCATTTCACCCTCATAGGGGTTGATTTCCAGAAAATGGTGAAATACGTGATCAATATTTTCTTAAGTCATATTGTAAAATTTTTAAATTCGTGGCATCAAAAAAACAAAACAAGCTTCTCCATATACACTTTTACACCCTATTCCACACCTTCAGGGGTTGAATTTCAAAAAATCCTTTCTTAGTACACACCTTTGCTCATCAAAACAAATACACCCTCCAAAAAATTTCTACGACCTGTGGTTTGGCTTTAAGTCGTCTGTTAGTCAGTCAGTCAGGACTTGTTATTTATATTTAAAGATTAAAATATATTCTGATATAATTAACACGGGATTACTAACGTCAAATTAAGTCGTTTATAACGACTAGTTTTGATCATATTCGGTGATCTTCATCAGGAGATTACAAGCGTGACGCGCTCGCGGTCAGGTCAAAATAAAAAAAAGTCGCGCACAATTATAATATCTAACATCCAACCATTAACAAAAAAAAAAAAAATACAAACATCCGAATTTTAGAACCTCCTCCTTTTTTTGGAAGTCGGTTAAAACAACATTGTTTTCATCTCTTGTACACGAACACTAAAAATTAAACCGCAAATTCTAATATTTTTGTCGCAAGAAGGCCACCACCCAGCTTTTTACGTGGAATAAGGGCGCAATGTCTCTTAAATTCACCGCGTTTCTCATTTCTCACTCGGAAAAAAGCCCTCATGGCGGTTAAGCCGACGTGATCTTGAGAAAATTCCGTGGAGTAAGGTATTAAGGGACAAAACACGTACAAATACTATCGTCAAAAATTAAAAAAAAATATGATTCACTGCCTGTTGTATCAAGGAATTGTTTAGAATACTAAAAAACATACGTTGTCTAAGAAATTTCCGAGATAATCAGAAAAAACCGCCTCCTGGAAACCTAGGGTTTTGCAACTGTGGCTGTCTTCCACGGATACGACGGTATATGGGATAATATGGATTAAAATTATCGTATCCATCAGAAAAATAGCTAATTACAATAAAAAATCATATGAAACGTGACAATAATATGAATATGTTGCAAATGCTTTATAGTTTGAATCTTGTAACCTTCTGTTTTTTGAATTAAAAAAAAAAACAAATTTTAAATGTTCGACATGTGGCACAGACCTGAGCCGGGCCCTCGTCCACTTTGCGTTTAATAAACGCGCCAAAATTTCGAATGTCTAGAAGAAAATAATGTTAAGGGATAGAGAACCATGAAAACAACCATATTTTCCAAAAGTTTAACTCAATAGATTCTATATTTGCGAGAACAATATACACAAATATTGATGAAACTTAACATTTATAAGAATATAAAAATATACAATTTTTAATCTTTTCCGTAAAAGAGGAACAAAAATACGCAATATTATACTCTCTTTGAACGATATGGTGTTCGCTTTAAGTAAATGACGATGATATCGATATCGATCGCTGATTGGAAGGCAGTGGCAACCAATGAAAGGATTGCGCCATGATTGGCCATGAAGCAGGTAGTATGTGTTCCTGAGAAAGAAATGTGCCAATAGATGGCGCTGACAGAAAAAAACAACTGTAATTGTCATTGGGCTATCTACTATCGGTGTACTTAATTATCAAATTTTGCATCTGAAAATTATCGTACAATCTGCGTACGATAGTCGTGTCCTATCGTACATCGTACGTAGGTATGAAATTATCGTACATGTACGATAATTATCGTACGGTTGTGAACCCTGCAACTAAGTACATAATCACGGTAAGAGACTAATTTTTTTTTTGTTTACCTTTATTTTATCAATGTTAACGAAATTCTACCATTATGGTAAGTTTTTATGATATTGCCACACTGATATTTTGACACTTTCGATGTTTCGATTCGATATTTTTTTTTGCGTTGGTTGGCGAAGCATGGCTATTCCATTTATCTTGTTGCGTTTTAGGTTAAATCTTGCAACTGACGTAAACGTATGAACCACTTCTCGATGTCCGATTGAGCTGAAATTTAATGCACCTGTTTAACTCTACCTTAGAAGCTTGTTTTTAAGTTTTGTTTTAAATAAATAACTTGTATAATATATGTATTTCGTTTATTGTGCTCAGATTAAAAGAGCGCGCGTCCGGCGCTGCAGCGGCGCGCGCTCTCCTCGCAGGAGTTCCGACGATCAAAGCCACTTTACTGCGCGGTACTCGCCAGCGTGGCGGGCACGCTACTCGCTGTGCTGCTTATTGTGGGGCTGTTCCTGAGGGGGGAGCGGGTGGGGGGGCTGAACATGTGAGGGGGAGGGGGTGGAGAAATTATTCATTGTGTAAGTTATAATGTACCCAGTATCGTACTACGTATAAGGTATCGTCATCGATTTGTTTATGCTATTGAGTGACGAGACGAGCAAATCGCTCGCCTGATGTTAAACGTCACGTCTGCCCATAACAGGTCTGCGCCACGCAGAATTTTGAACCCATATAATAATAAACCTGCGCGGCACAGCACTGCGCTCGTCACTCTGAGATATAAAGATGTTTCTCCTATTTGCCCTGAAGTTTCACTGGAAACAATGCCCTTCCAACCGGAACACAGTAATGTTATCACATTACTGCTTGGCGGTGGAATAACTGGCAAAGGTGTGGTTTAAACTTCCCCAGGCGGGCTCTGCAAAAGAGCCCTAGCACTACAACTACTATCGTACTGTTTTTAATTATAATTAGATACATATATAGACTCTTTATTGTTTACACTTGAAATTACAAGCAGGATATAATAACCTCCATTAAGTTTGACGTGAATATTCCTGTGTTAAACTATAACAAAACATAAAAAGGTGTTTTTTTTTTTTAACAAAAAGGTTTATTTACTTTTTTCGATACTGCTTACATACTTTTTCGTCCATTTACAGCGCCGCCATGCAGCCCGGCCCGCCGGCCCCGGCCCCGGCCCCTGCGCGGGCAGGACGGCTGCCTCGGGCGCCGGTTCAACGCGGTCATGCTGACTCTAGCGTCGTTGTTCGCGGGACTCATGCTCGTTATGATGATTGTGGTTCTTTGGCGGATGTGGGACTAAAAGTTTGTTGGCGCAGTCTTGGCCTTTGATTTTAAGAAACGCCATCTTTATTTAAGTTTAATTTGTTTTGTGATAACATTTGTGACAGTAGCGGATCTAGGGGAAGGTAAAAGGGGCTCAAGGGCCGCGAAAAGCATCTGGGTCCATTCTTGAGTAATTTATCGTGTTTACTTAATAAATATTGCTCTGAGCCTCTCCCGCCTAAATCCTGGGCCCGCCATTGACGTGTGATGTAGTTTTCGATGATCGATGATTTTGTGACTGTATTGACATTAGATACGAGTTTGTTAGAAAAGTGTGTTTTTTATTAAATTTAGTAATTGCTCTCCCTCTTCTATAAGTTTATTTTCTAAGATCAGGACCATGGAATCGCACCGAGCAGAGGATACTCTTATCTAAGTATATTAAGTATGGTATATTATAAGCAAATTAAATGGTTACTACCCTATTAGAGTAATTGCCGAACAATCGTAATAGGTTGATTACGCGTAACGAGTACAGTGGCGAAACAGTTCCCTCGGCCGAGTACTCGGTTTGTAGAAACAGTTTGACGAGGCGAGAGCGAGACAGTCACTAGAACCATGATTTGTTTCCTCGGCCGAGTGTGCCCGTTTACTGTTTTGCTACCGAGCGCCTTGTGAGAGTTTTGCTCACTATTCGATCGCGTTAACGTAAACTACTCGTACAATTTGTAGAACTAGTTGTAGTTCATATATTATTATACTTAAACAATAAATGGCCCGGTTTTTATTTCACACAAATTCTAGTTTACAAACGCGATTAAAAGTGAAACAACTCTCACCAGACACTCTGTACTCGTAGGTACTCGTCACGTGTAATCACCCGAGCGTTTACTTGTACTTGTATGCTCCCTCGTCCCGACGACCGCGACGCAGCGAGTTCCGACAGAAATGTACCAGTGTTGACCAAAATGAAGTTTCATTGACACGCTTTTATTAGTTTCATCGGTATGTTTGTAACCGACCCTTTTGGACTCGATTTTGCCCCTACTTTGAATGATCAGATTTAATTCAAACTTTGCACACCAGTCAAAGACAAGGACAATGCGTGTTTTTTACTATATTATTTTGTTATTTTATAGAATGTTGCGCGGTGAAGACTCGTGTATCGGAAGAAACAAGGACTGCCTCTACTACACTCTGGTGGGGATCGGCATCACTTTACTATTAGTATACATGACTCTACACCTCATATACAAATTCGGCGACGACGAGTGACCTGTATGCCTAGCCAAGTTTTAACACTTTAACTGCGGCTAATAATCACATGCGCTTGCCTAAGTGCGGCTAATAGTCAAATGCGTTGTGCTTTACGCGCCTGGCGTGTGTAGCCGCACTCGCGTCGCGCAAAGGATAACACAAGGTACTTACGAGTATGTGTATACCGCAGCTAAAGTGTTAACGTAAAATACGTAGTGAGTTCGATAGATTTTTATTTATATGGGACAGCGCCCCTGTCGGCCGCAAATGGAAACTGCATTTGCATAGATATTATAATACTCGTCATACATTTTTCTATGGAATACTCGTTTCTATGGAACAAGTATTTATCGACAAAAACTGTGCTGCATACTGAGTTAGCCGGAAATATACTACTAGAGAACTATTTAATTATTGTTATAATTAAACATCTTCATCATCATCTTCACTGCAGATATTCCAGAAGATGATCATACAATTACAGCGACATATGCCGATGACACCGCCTTGCTGTCCACTCATAATGACCCAGTAACTGCATCACAAACTCTGCAAAGTCATCTTAATAAAATAGAATCATGGCTTAAGCAATGGAGGATCAAAGCAAACGAGACCAAATCTACCCATGTAACCTTTACTCCTAAGAGAGGCACTTGCCCACCGATTAAGCTTAACGACAAAGAAATACCTCAAACAGACAATGCAAAGTACCTGGGAATGAACCTGGATAGAAGGCTCACATGGCAGAAGCACATCTGGACTAAAAGAAAGCAATTAGATGCAAAACTTCGTAGTCTTCACTGGTTAATCGGACGAAGCTCGCAACTCAATACCACCAGCAAAATCTTGGTATATAAAGCAATCTTAAAACCTATCTGGACTTATGGAATACAGCTATGGGGAACAGCTAGCAGGAGTAACATCGACATTCTGGAAAGATTCCAAAGTAAAGTGCTAAGATTAATATTCAGGATACCCCAATGTATTAGCAACAAATACATGTATCTCGACTTAGGCATAAACACTATTCGTGAGGAAATAGTCCAGGCAAGCCAAAAATACCAGGAGAAATTAGCAACTCATGCAAACGAACTCGCGCAGGCCCTAAGTGGAGAGGGTGGACTCCAGTATAACCGCCTAAAGAGACAAGGCATTGTCAGACTCGCCCAAAGATTTGCAAACTGAGCCAAAAGGAGGGTTTGCTGGATATTTCAGCAATTGATTGACCCTCGAAGAAAACCATTAATAACCAGGACATGTAGCTCCAACCAAACAAGTGGCTTATTGTTTTCGAGCAGATTGCCATAGTGCAGAAAATACAAAAAAAAAAAAAAATAATAATAATAATTAAACACAGGAATACTCACGTAATAATTAAGTCGTCTACTACGACTAGTTAATTAAATATATATATATAATTAAATATAATTAATTATAACAAAAATGTGTGAAAACCACGTTAGTTTCCATAGTAAAACTATTTAATTATTGTATTGTGACTGTGAGTGAAGTAACAATTAGAGTCCCCGCAGACTACAAACTTTCTATCGGCCGATAGTTTGGTCGGCTTCTTAATCAGTATGAAAATGTATGCAGATGCACACATTACAGTGATTCAGTATCGGCCGATAAAAAAGTTTGATGGGCTTCACGACTGCCTTCAAACAAAACATCGGCGAACTATCGGCCGACCGCTTGATCAGTACGGCGCTCTTCCCCGCCCGCACACTTGCCGATTGTTTGATCGGCCGACCCGGCCGGTGGCTTCAGTTCACTGTACCCAATACTCTCGATTCCTCTTCTTCATTCTTTTTCTCCTTTGTATCAAGTATAAAGCAATAATAATATTTTTGGGCAACATTCCACGCGACTGATCTCTTCACCAACTCTAGTAAATTAATCAATCGGCCAAACCATTTGTTGGCTAGTCTGCGCACTCGCGACCAACCCAACTGTTTTGTTCGCACAGTGTGCGCACGAACAGGCCAACTCGACTAAACTATCGGCCGATACAAAGTTTGTAGTCTGCGGGGACTCTTAAAACGTGGATTTCAGTTTTGTTAACTTGTTATATTTTGTGTATTTAGTCACTTTTGAGCCAAAAACTATATTTTATTCAAATTTATTTAATACACTTACAGGGTTAGAAAATGGTATGCTTGGACTATAGGGCTCCTAGTACTCATCATTATGAACAACTTTAACTACGGGACCAACCTTGAAATCGCGAATAAATAATTAATACTATGAGCCTTTTTCGGCTTCCTTAGAACCCTGTTTTTATCTAATCAAAGGAAAACACATTTCACAGTTAAGTACTTTATTATAACGAATTAAATTCAATACTCTCTCTTACCACTAATAGTTTCATAACATAATGTCACTAACATCACAATCATACGTATTCTTACTGTTAACTATTTACAACTCTGAGGTTGACGAATCAACATCGAGCTGTGCTGCGCTGTACTGCGCTGTGCTATGTTTGGTCAACTCGCTCGTCAAATATTTCAATGAGGATAGAAACAAACCATGCTGTGCTGCGCTGTGTGAGGCTACGCTCTGTTTAAAAACGCAGCAGTCTCGAGCGAGGCGCGCTACCCGCCGTGCTGAGCCGCGCTGTGCCGAACTGTGCTATGTTTTTTATGGATTTTTTTTGTGCTGATTACTTTTTTGGTGGACGGATAACGTAGTTCTAGTTTAGCTTAGCTTAGTTCAGTGAGTTTAGTTTTCATTTAGTTTAGCCGGCGGTGGACGTTCGGCTTTATATTGAGCTAAGCAAAGCGCAGCACAGCTCGATGTTGATTCTTAAAAAAACGTAGCTTAAGAAACACAGCACAGCACAGCGCAGTACAGCGCAGCACAGCTCGATGTTGATTCGTCACCCTGAGACTATCCGTCTCTTTCTAATTCAATATGTGAGAGTGGGATGACGACAACTTCAAAACGATTTTTTAGACTAAGCTCTCAGTGCAAGAAATCTCATCACATAAGATAAGATAGATAAAGAGCGGGCTCTTTTTCCGCAACTAGGCCGATAATCGGCCCTTTTTGCGTGACATATGCGGGTTTCCTCACGATGTTTTCCTTCACCGAAAAGCCAGTGGTATGTACGAGTAAATTCGTACATAATACGAGTAAGTCCTAAAGAACTCATCGGTACGAGTCGGGGTTTGAACCCGCCACCTCAAGAATGCGAAGCGGCGGTTCTCCCACTGAGCTACCACGGCTCTTCTCATCACATAAGATAAAACAGCAAATAAAACTCCCAGCGTTGCAATGGCTGAACCGATTTTGTAAAACTTGCTACTAACCAAGAAACCGCTAGAAAACTTCTCAGATATTTAAATCCCCTCTGACCACATTGGCAACCAATTCGCAACTAGTTGCTAAAAAGGAATATATGTTCTTGCTACTATCCAGTCACCAAAGAAGATTAGTTGCCAACTACGAGTAAGAATTAATTAATAACATAATTAATTGCATCTAAATTGGTTCACTGTTTCCACCTAGCTTGGGAGAAGAAAAATATTATCAGAGACAACGGACAACCCGTCAAACTGTCTATAGGTAATCTTATACTGGGTTATAAGCAAAGGGTATGCTAAGCCGAAAAGGGCTCATAGTACTCATCATTATGAACAACTTCTACTCGTACTATAGGACCAACCGTGAAATCGCGAAAAAAACTGTTTCTTACATTTTGTCGAGGGTCATTGAAATTTTTCTATGGAACAGCTGTTGACGTAACAACGTCTAATAAATCACTGACCGCCGGCTGCACGAAAAAGTCCCGTTACGCTCATTGTAACGTCACGATCGAAGCGAGAAAAGTATACAATAATTTCATCAATGTTTTGTTATGACGTTGTCACGTTACTATCGTCAGTGTTGGTCCCGTAGTACAAGTTGTTGTTGTTCATAGTACCTACTCATCAGAGTACTATACCCTTTCTTTTAACTGTATTCAATAATAACGCCTTCAGATCTATCATTCTGCAACTCTTAAAATTAGATTTACAAAGTGGTAACACATAATCGTCGTCCTTATGACGTGGCCAGCTGGCCAGTGCCTGCGAGGTTCAGTCCGGAGCGCACCACTAGTACACTAGTGAAGTCAGCACAGGTCTATGACGTCACTAGTTGTCATTCCCGTTTGAAAACTATTAGTTCCCGACAGACCTCGACTCTGTTGAACACTGTTTTGAAACAACTGGACATTATTGGCCTTTCTCGCTAAGGCACTGTTTTTTTTCGAGACTTTGTTTATTCCCGATTGAGCACTATTTATCCCCACTTGGGCACAATTTATTCCCGAATAGGCACTATTTATTCCTACTTGGGCACAATTTATTCCCGAATAGGCACTATTAATTCCTACTTGGGCACAATTTATTCCCGAATAGGCACTATTTAATCTCGACTGGGCAATATTTATCCCCACTTGGGCACAATTTATTCCCGCCCGGGCTGTATCCCCGCCCAGGCCGCGCCCGCGGTGCGTCTCCTCGCTGACACTCTGCACGCCGGAGATGAGTCCGAGATTCGGCTCACGGTTTAGACCGGGATCTGCGTTTGGATCCACTGCATCCTGGAAAATAATTATTCACTCTATTAGCATTTACTCGTAGTATAGAAAGGCGTCGGATTTGTCGATTGTTTTTAAAAGCTTTTATTAACTTGTAATGTATGTAACAATGTTTGTTCGGGTGGAATCTTGCAACTCAATTTTGAACCGTTTCCCGATGTCCGATTGAGCTGAAATTTTGTATATGTGTGTGACTCCGATGACAATGCAACAAAAGCTTGTTTTAAACAATATTCATACAATCAACTTATGTAACCAGTTGTTGCACTACATTTTTTTCTAGAAGCACCAAAGTTTGTACTTACGAGGTCTACGGTACTACTGATAATATTAGGTAACATCCTTACCACATATGATATGACGTCCATCGGTATCTTATCCTCCCAGTCGGTTTCTCTCTGCTTCTTCGGTGGCTCGTCGCTCTGTTTATCTCTGTCCCGCTTCCGTAACCCTCTGTCCGTGTCGCCCTGTCTCACTCTAGCATCCTCCGTCTCTGAACTATTTATCTCTGTGACGTCATCATCATCGATGACAATGCTCTGTGTTATCACATTGTTGTTTGCAAACGATTTCCCCAACAGAAGAGTTTGCATTTCCTGACTCGAGGCTGCCAGCATCTTGCTCTGGCTCGTTGCAGCTATAATTTGGCTTTGTCTCGGTGTGGCTCGACCGGCCTGAACTATATCCACATTATCTTTCAACACGTGGAACGGTATTTCGGAGACAACTGAAGTTTTGCTGAAGTCGTTCCCGGACATTCCTTTGAGAAAATTGGTCACTTGGCTCGGCTCACTGAGGAGGTTGATGTCGGAGCCCTCGTGGAGAGCCAGGCGGGGGGTCTGCAGAACCAAGTTGGAGTTATCCACCGTCACCAGGTGGCCGTTGATGATATTGGCATTCAACGATGGCACAGTCATCGTTCCGTTCACATCCAACATTATCGGGTGCAGCAAAAACGAGGTGTTGTTATCTGCGTCGTCGAGAAGGGTTTCGAGAGAGACTATTGGCGGCTGCTTTAACATCTGGCGAAGGGTGGGGTCTTGTGGCGTGGGTGCGGGCGTGAGTGTGGGCGGCGTGGCGTGGCGTGGCGTCGGCTCGGGCTTGATCGAGATGGGGTCGCGCTCGTCTATTATGACGGCATCCATGAAGATTTCCGGTTCGGAGAGACTGGAACATTTAATGACAAATAGTCTACCGGGTTGCAATAAAGAATGTATGAAAGTACCCGGGGATTATATCTCAGAATAAGTCATAAAATAGTGTACCTACTATGTAGCAAACGTAGCAATAAAGAGAGTGAAAGTACCAGGCGATCATACTCGTATCTCAGACGTAGTATATAATACTAGCTGCGCCCCGCGGTTTCATCCGCGTTTTCCGTGATAAAAATAGCCTATGCGTTAATCCAGACCATGCACAACCTCCATTCCTCATGTAAATCTGTTCAGCCGTTTTGCGTAAAAGAGCAACATACACACAAACATTCGCGTTTATAATATTAGTAGGACTAGCTGCGCCCCGCGGTTTCACCCGCTGTCCTGCAAGAATAGCGGAAAGCCGTTCAATTTTCTGGGGTAAAAAGTAATCTACATAATACCTAGGGCTTAAGCTACCTTCATACCAAATTTCGTCATAATCTGTTTAGCTGTTAAATTGTTAAATCAAATTGTCATCCATACGTCCATTACATAGCTGTCATTTGCGCAAAGAGTATAATAAGTCGTTTTGTTATTCCAAGTCTGATTCTTTTTTGTTATACCTCGTTTTATAGTGACTGATGTTTTATGTCAATTCACACTTGAATGCTATCGAATTTATTTAATAGAAATAAATAGTATAATAGGAATTAATAGTATCCTATGTGCGTTTCCTGGCTCTAAGCTACCTCCTCACCAATTTTCAGCCATATCGGTAAAGCCGTTCTTGAGTTATAAGTAGTGTAACACGAACACGACTTTCTTTTATATATATAGATAGATGTACGAATGTACAGGGGTACTCACTCGTGTCGCGGGGGCGAGAGCGGCGGGGGGGAGGGGGGCGGGGGGGACGGGGGGCCCTCGTCTGGGAGCAGGTACACGTTTGACTCGTCGGGCGGGAAGTCGGCATGTGACGTCATGTCCTGCATGTTACAACCGAAATAAAAATAACGGTTAACACAAGCCATCTAGTGGCATACCTTAAAACTATTTTAGAGTAATCAGTTCTTATTCCAAACTAGCTGCACCCGGCGGTTTCACCCGCTGTTTTTTTTATATTTTTTTTCTTTTAAACCTTTCCTGAACTTTCACAAATATTTCAAGATCAAAATTGAAATGATCAAATATCAAATCGGTCCAACCATTCTCGAGTTATAGCCAGACAAACGAACAGCGATTCATTTTTGCTTTCCCCCCAGTGGCCCGCAGTTTTCCCCCAGTGGCCCTCAGCTCTCCCCCAGTGGCCCTCAGCTCTCCCCCAGTGGCCCTCAGCTCTCCCCCAGTGGCCCTCAGCTCTCCCAGTGGCCCTCATCTCCCACCAGTGGCCCCCAGTCCCCACCAGTGACCCCCTCCCCGCTACTCTACCTGGTATCCGGCGGGCGGCACCGACGCCACAACCAGCACCTCCGTAGGTAGCAGCGTGCTCCGCGCGCGGAAACTGCTCAGCTTCGCGACCCACTCCCGCGCGAGTGGTGCCGGGCCTGTCTGCGGGGACAAACAAAAATGTTAACTTATTACTAACTAGCGGCCCGTCCCGGCTTCGCACGGGTAGACATTCATTTTTAAGCTATTGCATAGCTTCTATCGCGGGCCTTGAGCGTGGAGACCGAATCCAGAAATTCCGTAACGAAAATAACTTTAGTGATACTTTTTAGTTTTGTTGCCATCTATCGAGGAATAGCAGAACTATTAATGACTTTTTGAAATATCACGCTTGTCTCTTTAGTTCAGCAACTCGCCTCTAGATGTCGAGTGTAAGGTTTCGATAAATAATTATAATTGCATAAGTTGATAAAAAAAATGCTATGCAATAGCTTTACCGCGGCAGTCCCCGAGTGCCACACCTCTTTTTTAAACATTTTGGGATAAACGTAGAGTAATTGTGTCTTTATGCGGGAAATAGGTAGATTTTTCTTTTTACATTTATATTTTATCTTAGATTTTTTATATTTTTATCTATACCTAAACATATTTTTGTTCTCAAAGTTTATTTTTTATTTTTGTCAAGCAAATTTATTACACCTCGCGTTGTTGACGCCGCTGGTGATAAGAGGGCTGGCTCATTCGTCGCGCAAATAATATCACTGGCAAATCAGCGCGGGAATGCAGCCAGCGTTCTCGGTACCTTGCCACACGGGCAAAACCTACTTTTTGATTTTTAGTTTTGTAAATTACTTTGTTTTAGTTTGGTATTTTAGCTAATTTTTAATTTAAGATGTAAATACTATATACAGTGTGACAATACGATAAAAATTAAACAGTTAAAGTTAAATAAAATAAGACATACTTGTAAGTGGTTCTAAAAATAACTTTTGAACTGGAACAAAAATGCAATGAAAAAAGTCTAGTGCGCACCATTTGTTCCCCGAGCAGCTGGCGGGCGGCCTCCGCGCGGCGCGGCGCCGAGCGCTCCATGCAGGAGAACAGCTCGTGCACGGAGCCCGACAGGGTCACCGCGAGCCGCAGCCGGTGCGCCGACCGCGCCAGCCGGTCGCACACCCAGCACACGCGCTGAAACTACATCACTTACATCTTATTATACCTAAAAAAAAAGGTAAATAAAATCAGCTATCATATAAAGAAAAATAAAGTAAGTTGAACCAGTGAGAAGACATCAATATACATAGTAGCAACAGCTGACCCAGATTCAAAAATAAAATCATGAGGCATATCTTAACCGAAACAACATAGGTCAAGCTAAATAAAACCGTTCTCGTTAGTCAATTTAAAAAATGTTTTTAAGAACAAGCTTTTATTGCATTGTCATAGGAGTTACAAACATATAGGTACGTATATACCGAATTTCAGCTCAATCGGACATCGGGAAGTGGTTCAAAATTGAGTTGCAAGATTCCATCTGAACAGAACAAATAATAATATAGTTCCATACATTGCAAGTTAAATAAAAGGTATAATAAGAAAAGTGTTATTGGACACATTTTTAGTAATCATTTACCTAGTACTTAAAGTTAGATTTAAATTACTTATCAGCCTGAGGCTAGATTGTAATTTTATTGAGAAATGGTCTTTTAATTTTGATATGTATTCCGAAAAGAATATAAATAGTAATAAAGGGCAACTATGCAGAACTTACCGGGTCTCATCGGTGCCACATGCCATCTTTAACATATATCCTGGATAGCCAACAACGGAAGAATCCTTAACACATCCTTGCATAATGCAGAAGATTTTTATTTTTTGAATAAATCCGCATTTGTCCCACCAACTCATCTGTTAGAAAGCGACGATGTGGGCGAAAATGAAGCACGCAGATTTAGAAGATACCCATTTACTCTGACATTGATAGGTCCTAGATTATATCTCACAGGGAACAAGGAAGCCGGAAGTCTGTTCCATTCCCGGGCTGTACGGATTAGAAACGTGGACTCGAAGATCCGTGGGGGAATTTCGGTGGTCGTACTCACATCGCCATGGTAGTGGAACGGTACGTTGATGCTTCTGATGAAGAGTTCGAGGTTCTTGATGGCCACCATGCGGCGCTCGAGCCCCGACCGGAGGCAGATCACGCAGTACTCCTGTTTCAACTTGTAGATCTCATCGTAAACTCGCAATATCTCTGTCATTTTGTCAATCACTTTGTTGTTGACAACCGAGTCAAGATTATTAATAGAGTTTATTCGACACAACGCTCATAGTTATTTGTACGTGAGTTTAGAGCAATTTAGGCGAAATATCAGTTCAAACAAACAAAAACTTTAAAATCAAATGAATGAACAAAACAAAATATGAAATAGACCGACACCGATTGGAGGTTTGAGGACAATAATGTACAACACACACGATAATGTATAGCGTGATAATTGGTGTACAACGTCAATAATTATCCAAAATAAATACAAAAAACAATCTAATAGAACTTTAACAAGCTTGTTTAATTTTTCTTTGGCGTTTACTCAACAAAAATAAATTAATGATATAGAAAATTAGTAGAAAGTACTAGAAGAATTAATTATGCCAAATAATAATGAGGTGTTTTTTTTTCAAGAATAGTTTCAAGGAGAACAACAAATGTTTTTAAGTAATTTATTCTATTAAATGTATGTATATTAACTGTTACTATATGATTTCCAAATAGTATTATATCAGCGGACAATAAATACAAATCATTATGATAGTTATAGTTTTAACATTTACTCTCATATCGTAAAATTGAATTAAGGCGTTTAAAAACATAATTTCAATGAGTATAATAGATGGCGTAGATGTAATTTCTAACCGAATGTTTTATCACTTCTAAATGATACCTACAAATACTCGATGCTTAGGCACCATATAGTTTCAATGTCATATTGACATATTGCACTGACGACGTAGCAATGGGTCATTTAAGTAAGAAACATGTGTTGCCTTTAGATTACATAATTATTCCCAATTAGAAGAAATGGCAATTATCTAATTTTCAAACAGTATTTGCTCAGTGAGACAATAAATACAAATCAACATGATAATATTATTTTATATGACAAAAAACATTGACCATACGAATATTTCTTAAACTTTCTAATAACTATGGTCATATTTTTATCCTTAGACTGGGCAATTGAAAAAAGGTGATCATACCTAATCGATTTGACAGATAAAACTAAGCGCCTACAGCACCACCTGCGAAAAAACCACGAACTTTTTATTTTTTACAAAAACGCCTCATTGGCCGTACAAAATGGGCTGTGTAATAATCGTGGTCATACATTATCCTTTCCCGTGAACGAAATTAACTTTGCATTCAACGTCAATGTCCCATTTTAAAGGGACAATTGCCAATGTCAGTGTCAGAAGAAACCACGATTATTTTTTCTTTCAAGATAGTTTTGACTAATGCATTTTTAACTCATTTTATTTTCAATGAAACGTTTTTAACAATAAAAATAAATATTATAGATTGCGGTTTTTTCATAGGCGGCGTAGTATGTACGATTCAAACTATATGGCATAATAATAAAACAATATTAATTTAATATTATTTGTATCCCTAGATCAGCCTCTTTTTTCATGGATTGTACAACATTATGTACCATCTTCCTAGATTGCCTTCGTAAAACATTGTATCGTCCGCGAGGCATTATTGTAATAAAATCGTGACACTCGTCTTAAAAACAATCTTAACAAACAACTACAACAATTAACAAATATCTAATCTAAACTATAAACCAACAAAAATTTCAACGAATAACTAGCAACGAAAACAAACAACAATAACAATAATGATCTCCACTGTACTTTAGCATAAGCGCGTTAATGTGTGCAGCGTACCGACACAACACTCACACTAGCATACAACGGCGGTGGGAGAACGCGGGATGCAGAGGGCTAGGGGGCGGGTGTGCTCCGGCGTCTTGCCTCTCTGACGGCCCGCGCACACCTATTTTTTGCTACTGCGCAGCGTCTTGCGCCTAACTCCACAGCCGCCATAAAGTTTGAATCGGTCTATATCTTACATCTAACATACTCGTAGTAGTATATTCTGATCGATTAGGTATGGTCAGCTTTTATCAATTCCCTAGTCTATGGGTAAAATTATGACCATACGAGTAATTTTTCTAACAACCAATATTTATTTTCATTTAAAAAATTGTCAACATGATTTGTATTTATTGTACACTGATAATTTTTTTTTCTATCGTCATCACGAACGTATAGACGGTAACGGAGACATGAGAAGATATGCTCGCATTTTAATTTACGTATCGCCGACTCGCTGCGTATATTATACTAGCTGACCCTTGCCCACTTCGTTGGGCATAATGTTAATTAAACCCGAAGCCATCGCGCGCCGTCCGGACCGTTTTTTTTCCGATTCACTTTGCAAAACGGACTACCACGTAAAAGCCTTTTTATTTTTCGCTTTTTTATATAACCTATGACACTCAGCAATAATGTGGCTTTCTATTGGTGAAAGATTTTTTAAAATCGGTTCAGTAGATCCCGAGATTACCCCTTACAATTTAACAAATATACAAACACACAAACTTTAGTTCTTTATAATATTAGTATAGAAGTATAGATTTACGTAGTTTAAGTTAGTTAATTTAAGTTAGTTAGTTAGTTTAAGTTCTGTTTTTTAAGTTTTCAGTTGACAGTTTTCAAGAGGGGTTCCCAACGAGTCACACCAAAACGAGTCACAGTGTGACTCGTTGGGAATTTTTTTCTTCAAGTTGTCATGTGTTCAGCTTTCAAGTTTTCATGTTTTCAGTTTTTAAGTTTTTAGTTCACATTTTTCAGTTTTGTAGTATACAGTTGACAGTTTTTTTCAGTTTTCAGCTCTCAAGTTTCCATGTTTTTAAGCTTTCTGTATTCAAGTTCTTATAATCTCCGGTTTCAGCTTTCCAGTTTTCAAGTTTTTAGTTTACAGTTTTCAGGTTTCAGCTTTCAAGTCTTCATGTTTATATTTTTCAGTTTCAAATTTCTTATTATTATACAGGGTTATTCATAAAGGGTATACTAAGCCGAAAAGGGCTCATAGTACCTACTCATCATTACGAACAACTTTTACTATGGGACCAAACCGAAATCCGCGAAAAACAAAACAACAGTTCCATAGAAAAAACTCAATGACACTCGACAAAATTTATGGAACAGCTGATTTACCTATATTTTCGCGAATTTCGGTTTGGTCCCATAGTAAAAGTTGTTCATAATGATGCGCACCATGAGGTCTTTTCTGCTTAGCATATCCTTTAAGAATAACCCTCTATTATTATTATTAATTTTAGAAATTGTAAAAATTACCAAATCATCTTAACATGTGTAATGGTGTCCATGACAAGAAAACTTAACGTCAATTACGTCCGAATTCTGAGTACTGATTTCTCAGGGACGAAGTGCACCCTTTCTGGGATCTCAGTATTTCGGATAGGCTCCATGTTTCCCTGCTGCCCGCTTTCGACTACAGTACTTACTCCTATAATCAGTATGTCTATGCCGTGTCTGTCAGCCAAATTACTTAATAATAAACGGAAAATGAGCTACCTATGAGCGAGGGTCTGTGCATGTATTACATGTTCATGCTACACAACATGACACTATAAACACTGTTCATCTCATCAAATATCAGTTGTTTAACATGATGTCGTGAAAGTCTAACCTGGGTAATAATATAGATAAATCTCGCCTATCTATGGTAAACCCTAACTGATAAAGAGTTCAGTTCGGAAAACCGACATTAGTGTTGATGGAACTAAATGTGGCGACACTATATCATGTCGAAATAGGCCTCACAGAAACGCGATTGTGAAAGTACAAATATTATACAACATTTATGCCCTATTTATCATATTGGTATGTGTTAAGTATGACAACACATACCAAAATTACCTCAAGACTTTATTCTCTTCTTTAATATATTGATATTAATTATTAGGAGATCCAAAGTCAGTTCACTGTACAGTGGTGTCGTGAACATAATCGACGAACATTGTTGGTGGAGTGTTCGTGCGATAAAAACGAAAGATGGCTGTTGTATAATATGAGAGCGGGATCGGCGGGGGAGAGGACCTCGTAACGAGTGAGACCCAGGACGGCAATCTACCATCTCACGTTGAATTGGCAATCTTTTACTCTGATTGTCCCTCGTGATTTGGTTTTTTGCGTCCAATTCCATGTTATGAACTGACACAAGGTGACATGGACTCCCTTACCAAGGAGGGTGTGAAAAAACAGGTGAATAATGACTTAGTAGCACTCGACAAACCATCAGCGGTGGAAGTGCGAGAGCTACAGCGAAGTCATTCAGAACAGGAGCAACTTAGATCTTTAAGACAGGAAGGACGACTCAGGCCAACGAGCAGTTAGCGCAATCTTGTGCCTAGCTTTAGCGAGTGGCTTGGTAGAGGCGAACATGTCACCTTCCGTTTGACCCAAATTTTACCGGGCATGGATGCTTCGGGGTGTACTTCAATCAGATCGGTCGCGAGTAACACCGCAATGTCACCACTGCGGGATGGATGCGGATTCTGCACAGCACACTCTGGAGGAGTGCACAGCGTGGGACGTGCAGCGCCAAGTTCTAGCGGCTAGGGTGGGGCAGGATTTGGTGTAGTGACGAACATTGTTGGTGTAGTGTTCGTGTGATGAAAACGAAAGATGGCTATTGTATAATATGAGAGCGGGGTCGGCGGAAGAGAGGACTCGTGTAACGAGAGACCCAGGACGGCAATCTACCATCACACGTTGATTCAATCTTTGGATGGAGGAGAAAAAAATATGAAAATTCCTGGAAGGAGGTTGGGATAAGGTTACTCTGATTGTCCCTCGCGTTTTGGTTTTTTGCGTCCAATTTCATATTATAAACTGACACAAAATCCCCATCGCAAAGATTTGAAACTCTTTTGATCCCATGTACCGCATTATGCATGCGGGGCTTAAATCGTGACGTAATAGTTAAAAAAACAAATAAGAAAAATAAAAAGAGGCAAAAAAATAACAATTTATCAAGCCCGAAACATTCGCATACTAATAACTGCATCCTTAACATTCGATAGATTTTTGTCACCCGGGGATTTTTGATTCGTGACGTCACTAGTAATCAAACGAGTGATTTAATTCAAGTCTGCATTAGGTACCTACCTACTATATTATGTAAGTATGTGATCGCTCCCCGTGGAGCGAGCCGAGATTCATGTTCATTCAATTGAAAATTCGAAACTCTAAATTTGATCCCATGCACCGCATTATGCATTCGGGGGTTAAATCGTGACGTAATAGTAAAATGAGAAGAAAAAAAAACAAATAAAAAAATAAAGGGGGGCGAAAAAATAACAATTTTTCAAGTCCAAAACACTCTCAAACTAACATTCTCGACAGTGTGCACCGGGGGGGTTTTGATTCGTGACGTCATTAGTAAACCAGTATAGTGATATTAATTAAAGTCTGCATTCGATACTAGCAATTAAGCCCCTGTGATCGCTCATTCATGTTGTGTCTATTAATAAAAATTCGACACTCTAATTTTATATCCCGTCTACTGTATAACGCATGCAGGGATTAAATTGTGACGTAGGTAATCATAAAAAAAAAATTAAGAAAAAAAAAAATTATTTTTCAACTCCAGAACACTCGCATACCAACAAACTACCTATAGGTACCACTATAACATTCGGTAGACTGTGCACCCGGGGGTTTAATTCGTGACGTCATTGGTACCTCTAATCGAGCAAGTGATTTTAATTTAGTTCCGCATTAGGCCTGTGATCGCTCTCCGTAGAGCGAGCTGATTTGACTCGAGATAAAAACGGCTAATTATATATCTTCTACTAGCTGCGCCCCGCGGTTTCACCCGCTGTCCTGCAAGAATAGCGGAAAGCCGTTCAATTTTCTGGGGTAAAAAGTAATCTACATATTACCTAGGGCTTAAGCTACCTTCATACCAAATTTCGTCATAATCTGTTTAGCTGTTAAATTGTTAAATCAAATTGTCATCCATACGTCCATTACATAGCTGTCATTTGCGCAAAGAGTATAATAAGTCGTTTTGTTATTCCAAGTCTGATTCTTTTTTGTTATACCTCGTTTTATAGTGACTGATGTTTTATGTCAATTCACACTTGAATGCTATCGAATTTATTTAATAGAAATAAATAGTATAATAGGAATAAATAGTATAATAGGAATAAATAGTATCCTATGTGCGTTTCCTGGCTCTAAGCTACCTCCTCACCAATTTTCAGCCATATCGGTAAAGCCGTTCTTGAGTTATAAGTAGTGTAACACGAACACGACTTTCTTTTATATATATAGATTGTTATAGAAATCCGTAATGCGCGCAGGGGGCTCAATGCTCAGTGACGTCATTGATTGATAAAAAAAAAAATATCCTTATTTTTTAACAATTACGGGCGGGCCGTCAAATTCACTGTGTCGTTGTCGTTGTAGATGCATTTATATTATTGGTATGCAATTATGTGTATTATAATTGTGCTAAACTTTTTATACTAGATTTTTTTTTGCAGTGGGTGTGGGCTCGGGCTTTGGCGGAGTCGATGAGGGCGTGGCCGCGGCCCGTTCCGATCGATGGTTCGGTATATACTATATACCTACGACAGCGGTGGTGGTCCGTCCATTGTTCTCTCCAGCAATGATTTTATAATATCTATAGGTGTGTATTGAAAAAGAGGAGAGAACAGACACTTACCTCGTTAACTCACAGCGATGCGCTGCACTGCGCTGCACTGCGCTGCACTGCGCTGCACTGCGCTGCACTGCGCTGCACTGCGCTGCGGCTGCGCTGCGCTGCACTGCTAGCTAGCTAATAGCCAATTAACCTGAAAACAGGAGATACTCACAGGTTAATCATACCTTTTTTTTTTGTATCATATAATATTATATAGGTAGGCTATTTTTTATGGCCGGCAAATGAGGGCCGGGTGGGTGCAAGGAGTACAAAAATACATAAATTATTAATAACTAGCTGACCCGGCAGACTTCGTACTGCCATACAGTACTTCTCTATGGTACTGCCTAATTAAATATAAACACTGCACAAAACACTATTTACAATTTTATACTTATAATAATTATATTACATTCTATGTACGAATTTGTTTCGTGTATCAGTTGACAAAAGCAAACTCATCCATGAAAAAAAAACACTGACATTGACAGTTTGTTGTTGTTTCAACTTTTTTTTAATTTGATATGACTTGGAGTCAAATCCTTCGAAATTTTAAAACAAATGAATGAACTATGTATTCGATTTCGTTTTCTTTTTTTGTTATAACTGTGTTCCAACGCACACTGTTTTGATAGATATGATTGAATTTGAACTTTGTACAGAGGTAATAAAGTGCAAATTGACTCTTGGACGTTAGGAACATACCTACATTGCTTAGACAACAGTGAGTGCTTGCAATTCAATATGAACTTTATACAATAGAATCTATATATATAAAAGAAAGTCGTGTTAGTTACACTACTTATAACTCAAGAACGGCTTTACCGATATGGCTGAAAATTGGTGAGCAGGTAGCTTAGAGCCAGGAAACGCACATAGGATACTATTTATTCCTATTATACTATTTATTCCTATTATACTATTTATTTCTATTAAATAAATTCGATAGCATTCAAGTGTGAATTGACATAAAACATCAGTCACTATAAAACGAGGTATAACAAAAAAGAATCAGACTTGGAATAACAAAACGACTTATTATACTCTTTGCGCAAATGACAGCTATGTAATGGACGTATGGATGACAATTTAACAGCTAAACAGATTTTGACGAAATTTGGTATGAAGGTAGCTTAAGCCCTAGGTAATATGTAGATTACTTTTTACCCCAGAAAATTGAACGGCTTTCCGCTATTCTTGCAGGACAGCGGGTGAAACCGCGGGGCGCAGCTAGTATAATAATAAATATACATATAAAAAAAAAAAGAGGCACCCTCATACGGTGGAAATTCCATGTAACCGTACTAAGCGTTTTCATTCGTCTTTTTTAATCCGAACGGCAGAGGTATGGAACTCACTGCCCTCGTCTGTTTTTCCTAGAAAGTACAACCCAGGGGTGTTCAAAAATAGAGTGAATAGGTTTTTCCTAGGCAAGCGTGCTACATCTTCGACCACATCGTCACTTCCCATCAGGTGAGATTGCAGTCAAACGCATGCCTAGTCCGATGTAAAAAAAAAAAATAGCAATAAAGCTCGTTTTAGTTAGAAAACGTTTGTATGGGAAAAAGAAAAGGGCTGTTTTTAGGCTTTTTTAATATTTCTGAGAGATTTTCTTAATATTTTTTTCTGTAAGAACCTTCTCCTAATAATAACAAATACAACAAAAAAAGAATTAGTGAAATCGGTCCAGCCGATTACGCGTGATGCCGTGACCAAGGAAAACGGGTTTCATTTTTATATATGTACTGACTTGTATCGAAGCAAAAAATATATAGGTAAATAAAAAAAAATGGTGACCAATAACGTATCAGTAATTTTTAAATAAACCCATTCAGACAAAAGTTGCCAGTTCAATGCGAGCTCGCAGGAGTATTACATACAACGCACGGTGCTTCACAATGTGCTTGTATGGTTTGACATCCAACCATGCAAGTACCTAGGTAATATATAAACGAATTAAAATTAAATAACATCCATAATAATACGAATACGATTTTTCTAACCCCCGTAGACTCTATTGAAGTCTACAGATTAATTATGAGCCTAAACAATAGCAAAACAAGTGGATATGATGACATAACAACCAAATCTCTTAAACGCTGTGCCACATGGATATGCCATGCCACCCACACTTGCTCATGTCATAAATTTTATCATTTTTGGAAGGCATATTTCCGGACCAATTAAAAATTGCAAATAGTTAAGCCATTAGGTATTCAAGAAGGGGGTGAGGTTTCTGATCCAAACAATTATTATCGCCCTATAACGATAGTCCCGATACCATAAAAGGTTTTAGAAAAAGCACTGCTTGTTAGGCTAAACAGTTTTCTCACAAAATTTAAGATTCTACAAGAAGAACAGTTTGGCTTTCGTAAGGGATTTTCTACGTCGTTGGCATGTTTCAATTTAATAAATTTTCAATGAAAACGTGCCAGTGATTTCAATATTTTTAGATAATTATGACTAAAGCGTTTGACTTTGTAAATCACTCAATACTTCTAAAGAAATTATACCGATATGGCATTCGGGGTCCAGCATATATGTAATTGGCTAGCTAGTTACGAGTACTTAAACAATAGAAAGCAGTGTATAGAAATATCAAAAATTGTTACCGATTCACATACCTAATAAACTTGTCGGCGCTCGGAGCCAATTATTATTTAGAGTGGTAAAGAAACGTAACTGACAGTGACAGCTGCTGAGCGGCTGACGTTTACCACTCTGGCGCAACTTACGAACTGTAAAAGCGCGGGAAACGCTATTTTAAGGATCTCGAGCAGAGCCACAAGGGCAAGGGTTGATAGCTGTTAAGGTTGATACGTAGAAAGCTGATTACAATAGTTGCAATTACATGTGGAATTACAGTGGCAGTCATAGAATCTTATTATTGTATCGTGTACCTATGCGCGTTATACGTGTGTTGCAAGTAATGGTTTTATTCCTCTCGCCCGATTATCCACGCCTAACTACATGCCCACATTATGAACAGAACCGCTCGACAATAGGTAGGTACGTACCTAACTTCTGATAATAATTGGCAACACCTCAACCTATGAGTGCCTTTAAACTTTTTAAAGAAAAATTTAGATCAGAGTCGTTACTCAACAATACGGGACTGCCCCAAGGAAGTATATTAGCGTCAGTGCTTTTTTTACCATAGGTATAATAAACGACCTTCCACAAGTCACTCCTCATAAAAGTACATATACTTTTTGCAGTAAACAAGGCTCTATCTGACGTAATCCAATGGATGGAAAGTAATAATTTAATGATCAACATAAACAAAACTAAAATAATTCAATTTAATTCATATAATTCTAATTCAATACACCTTGCTTGACACTAATTACAATAACGAAGCAGGTGAAAACATTGACAATTATAAATTTTTAGGACTAACACTCGACAAACATCTTAGTTGGAAAGTTCTTATTGAGGTATTATGCAAAAAACTTGACCGCTTTGTTTTTGCCTTAATAAAAAAATTAGACATACTCGTACCTACTGTGTCTATCTATGGAGGCTGCGTTGGCGGCATATCATGGGCATGTGTCGTCTTTGCTTAACTACGGCCTTATAATGTGGGGAAACTCAGTTGACATAGACAGAGTACCTATTTAAAATCCAGAAACGTTGTGTTAGGGTATTAAATAGAGCGTGGTTTTTAGAAAGCTGCAAACCACTATTTAAAAAATGTAGTAAGTACTTATACCTACTTCCTTTACCGTGCATGTACATAAAAGCAATTCTGCCGTCCTTACGAAAAGTGCAATAACTCGAGTTTTAGGCCGAATTGAGTTAAGGACATACTAGGAATCAGCAGAACGAGATCTATAAATTTTCTTTAGACAGTGTTTACGTCATTATGACGGAGCCGGTTTTAAGGTTGTTCGATTTTCATACTAATCTATTTGTACGTTCATGGGCGACGAGTGTATAATTTTACAATGAAATGACTATAGTTGGCTTTTAAATTGGTCTTTATTGGCGGCATTTTATCTTTAGTTGAAGAAAACAGTAGATTAATAGTAGAAATAACATCGAATTTTAGTTCATTTTTATCAATGTGTGAGTGAACACAGAATACATAATAGTAATTATACGGCAACGGTGCGCGACGTTGCCAGCTCGTGGCATACGCGGGTCACGCGCTGTTGCCGCTCTTCTCTGTCTTCGTTCTTTCTAAAGAATTCGCTCAGCTCAAAAATCAATTATTGAAATATTGGACATTGTATTGCCAGTATTTGAATTTGGATAAATTATAGGGAAATTATATTACAATACAAACAATAAATAATTATAATACTATGATGTAAATACTATTAAAATATACCTACAACATACAATTTATAATTTTTTTTTTCTTTACAAACGTCAATCGTCAAGTGATGTTCGTTGGTAAGTGCATCATTTGGGAACATCTGGACTGATTTGGTAATTTTTTTAAATTTAGTTATATACTCCTACTTAGATTTTATGGAATGAAAGCTTGGAAGTTGTCCAGAAAATTTGTATGTTTTTTTTTAATTACGTCGGTAAATAATATATACGTGAGAGGAGTGTGGAGTTTTAGTTGTTCCAGAGTATTTACAAGAAAGTGTTACCTCAAAAACAAATCATTATGAGTTCCAAAAAATTACATAAATTATATTTATTTACTCGCATGGTTATGAAAAATAGTAGGAAAACATTATTTTAAAATACGATAATTTTCATGGATAATTTCAACTCATGGCGTTGGCAACACTGATTGCGTAAGTATACGCGCGTTTACGATTCGATTTTTCTTGAATTCTTGTTTTCAGTGTTTTGTTTATATGATACCTATATCAGAGGGCCATTCTATAAAGATTTTATCGATGTTTTACCAAAATAAACCATGGAACCACGTACATCGCAAAAAGCTTTCAAAAGCCACCAATACTCTGGTCCCAGGAAAAGTCGCAAACGGATTCGTGCGCAAATGAAACGATATCATGGAGAAATCAAAAGGTTAGTACTTTTAGTACAAATACGTACCTACTTGTTACTCTATTAGAATTACACACAAAGTTATCGCAGTTGATTATTTTCGGCTAACTTTCTAAAACATAACCTCTCTAAAGTTTCTAATTTACTTGTCGCTAATAACATTATTGCTTGTTGCAGTCGAAATGATGTGTGGTGCAAAAAGATGAAAACAGACGATTCCAGTGTGTGTTTCATCAAATTCTGTGTAAGTGAAACTACAATTTTCAAACATATAAATGTATGTTGAAATGATTTCTAAGGGTCTTGATTAGAATACTTTTGGGTTATGGACTGTGGGAAAAGACTTATATGTGAAAGACCAGGGGTGGGTACTGAACTCCTTTCTTCTTGGAAAACAAGCATTCATCCAACTATGACATTATAAATACTTATTTAGCTGAAATGTGTATTGTCTCATTTTATATTATAATTGTTTTATACTGTATTTTTTATATAAAGCATAATCCAAATTATTATTCAATTAATTTCAGGGGTTATAGAAGCAGAAGCGATGCGATGGAAGCTTGCAAATGAATAAAAAACACAACTTCTACTATCAGGTTGGTAGTGATTAATTATATTTAGCAAAATAAAATAAAATTGAATAAATGTAATGTGTGAATAAATGGGTTATTTTTTTTTCAGATCCAGGGACAACTGCGGGTTTCCGGATTGGAAAAATGTTATTTTGTCGGATTTATTTCTCCTACTCAAGACATCACCGTATTGGAAATCGAGCGCGATGAAGTTTTCATCAGCAATATGTTACCAAAGCCGGAGAAATTTTATAAAAATTGTGTAGGTATTGCCCGAAGTTGTCCTACAAAGAGTGCGCAATAATCAAAAATGTTTACACATTGCATTGCGGTAGATGCGATTGTGCAGCCAGAGGAAGGCAAGAAAGTTGGTCGTGAAAGATAAAAAAAAACATTGTAAAT